>ML802386.1:75479-102661 GCA_009831015.1 Picea engelmannii
CAAACTACACATTGAATTCTCATTCAAGAAATCATTCACAATATGAGTAAGGCTTGAAAACATTAAGCATGTAACTTAGCTATGAAATTCATCTAACTATAGCAAGATAAAACTCATCTACAACAAGATCTGATCTAAAACATGTACTTGAAAAAGAACACAAAGAAAGAGTGTACTAGTTTGGCAAAGGGGGCCCTCCAATGCTTCACTGGTACACTTGAGTTGACTCATCTAAGAAAGAGCTCCAGCAACATTCAAATCATCATATCATAAGCATTCACAGGAACAAAACACAGAGCTGATCTTCAAGAGTGCAAATTCCAAAGTTTCTTCATTCACATCAAGATTGTTTTACTAGTCTAGGCTTAAGAGTATTTATACAAGAGTCTTAAAACTAAAAATGCTAATAAGTCTCCTAAATATCATGATCAGATCCATAATATCCTAGGAGGGTCGAATGCATCTTTCAGATCCACAATATATGGTCATATCCCACGAAAATCCAAAACTGTCCAAGATTTAAGGCTGAAACAGGGTATTTTCTGTTGAAGTGGCCTTGTTTGACCAGTGTTGACCGGACATCTGGAAGGCTCAGATTTTGAATCTGATAGCTCATTATCCATCCTTGTACATCAGGGAACACAACCCAAGTCTTAGATTTCGTCCAGTTGTCCTGCAAGTATACAAACCACAGAGCTTTTACGGGATTTAGTCAAATCCTGTAATTTCTGATAAATTTTCAATTTTAATGCTAAAATTCAGAAAACTCAATTCTTAAGCTAAAGAATGACAAATATACCTTGCATAGGCTATTTCATGGAAAATATGGAATGAAATGAAGGCAAAATGGATGGATAAAGAGGCAAAAGTATGGTTTATAAAGCAAAATGGAAGCATAAAAATGGACTCAACAAGCCTTATAAAGATCATCAAAAGACTGTTGGAGGACAACAAGAAAGTATGGGATTCAAAGCTCAATTTTTCTCTGTGGGCTGACAGTGTGAAAACAAAAATATCTCTTGGGGTCTCTCCTTTTCAGCTTGTGTATGGAGTCGAGGCCATCTTTCCTTCTCATCTCGCCTTGCCAGTAGCAAAATTCTTCTAGGATTACTAAGGAAAACTTGATGACATGGTCAGGAGGATACTGCAGTTGGTAAAAGTGTAGCAAACTAGGGAGCAGATACTGGACAAAGCACATGAACATCAACATAAGATCAAGCAGACTTTTGACAGGAAAGTAAGAAAGGAGGATTTCCAACTGGGAGATCTAGTGCTAAAATGGGATGTACCCAAGCAGGACAAGGGCAAGCATGGTAAATTTGATGCCTTGTGGATTGTCCCCTTCATAATCTCTGAGTTATTCCCTAATAATACTTACATGTTGCAGAATTTGGAGGGTGATGAAGTTTTTGGTGGGCCTATTAATGGGCACTTTCTAAAAAAGTTTTTTGTTTGAAGTCGTAGTCGACGTCCCACCATTGTAAATACCGTTACTGTTTTTATGTTTATTGTTTTTAAATAGATAGACTCCATAACCCAATACTAAGGCACTGGAACTTCTTTTCTTGGCAGCTCGCAGGGAGCATGCCATCCCCTATGTAGCCAAATGTTATCACACAAACTTAACAGAGTCTTGTGGGTTGGTAGTTTCCACTTAGGTCTATAGTTTTTCCTTGCCTTTCTCCTTTTCGTCGATCAAACCTTAATTTTTTTCCCTTTTCGGCTTATAGTTTGCTCTATGTTTGTCCTCAGACGTTGGAGTGACCTTTTGTTTGTGTAATCCTTTCTGAGAAGTCTCGGCCCCAAGATTTTGCTTTCTCTAGGTTAATCAATGCTCTCTCTACCTCTATCTTTGATCCTTTTTCTTTCCCAAGCCCTCAACTAGTCGTCCAAGTAATTAGTTACACAGGCCGCAACAGTGAGCACAAGCACAACACTTAGAGCGGTTTGAGATGGATTCAAATCAAGTGAGCGAGCAAGTTCAGTTGGGCGAAGGAATTTGCATTTCAAAGTTCAGAGACTGACAACGAATAATAGTCGCGGGAATTGGGAGTTCGGAACATTGTTGAAGTTATTTGTGGAAGATCTGAACCCCCAAAAATCTGAAATCAACAACAGCCATTTGATTCAGCAGGACGCGTGGCATCAAATCCGAATCGCAGAGAAAATCATTTTGGGAAAGATGAAGTGAGGAATGTGTCAAAGTTTCGAGTCCCGAAGTGAGGAAGGTCTGAAATCCCGAAATGTCGATATTCATCTGGGTCCTCTGAGTCAAAGGTACGCGTGGCACTTGATCTGAGCAATCGCGATTTCGTGAATTGGAAGTTTTAGCGTGGAGCACAACGTAGATTTGTGCAACACGAAATCGCAAAGCACCTGGGAGTTGGGCCCATGATCACAGCTCGCGGTCATATGTAAAGTAGGGCCATAAAGAAAGGTAAATGCCTATTGAGCGACGAGTGGCTGTGGTTTTCGAGCAAGCATCTCGGCCGTTGAATTCCAAGTGAATCTGACCGTCAATTTGGATGGGCTATTTCATAGATTCGAGCATCGAGATGTTTGGAATCAAGGAGAGTGAAGACTCCCGAAATGCGAAATCCCAAAATTTCACTAAGGAAGCCCCAGGTCATGACCCGAGGTCACATGAAGCGATGGAGAGAAGCCACTCCAGAAGTCGAGGGTGCTCGTATTTGTACAGAGGAAGATCTATGAGGTCTCAAGGTGTCGGGATTGACGTTAAGGAGTCGTGAACATCTCCTGGAGCATTCATGGGTATCAGATTTCATCCCAATACCAATGGAAGTAGTTAATGGAAATGGGGGAGGTGGTTGAAACCTCGTTTCACCCCATAAATGGAAAGCATGGAAAAGTTGTCCGTGGAGGCAGAGTGTCAGCACAAAGTCCCCCTGTCAATGGAATTTTTTGCAAAGCCCATACCGATTTGATCTTGCATCTGACAGAAGAATGCAAGTGCAGCCTGGCAGAAGAAGATGCAGACGTCGAGCCTTGAATGTAATGACCAGAGCACGCCCATGGTGGGTGCGAGTTGTTATGAGTATAAATAGTTTATTTTGATATTTTGTTATGGTCGATGGTTGAGCTACACTCCCGATTGTAAAGTTTTAGTAAAGCCTTTGGTTCTCTGATTATGTATGGTATTTTGAGACTTCTTGTTTAATGACAGTCAACTTTCTTTTCCACTTCTTTTTCCTCAGATGTTGAAGCTTGGGCATGGATGATCCAGTCGATTTGTTGTGATTATATTTTGATGTATGTTTGTTTGCAATATTTTTATAGCGTTTTCAGTTTCCTGAAGTTTTGGATCCAAGAGGATATTGTAATTGAAGCTTTTCCTCCCTAGGTTGATGGAAGACCGGATGTCCATAGCAGACCTTTACATTTTCTCCTCAAGTTATGCCTCCTACTCACCCTTGTTACAACCTACTGACTGAAGTTAGATCGAGACCTCATCCAGTTGTGCATACCAGCCCAGTTTTCTGAGTTAAAGTGATATTATCTTGAGTCTGCGTCCATTAGACCCCCCTCCTTAAAATTATTCATTGTGACATAAAATTGATGGGTATTGGTCTTACCTTTGCCACAATCCAGAGGTGACTTCTAGTGCTAACAGAAAGGAAGACCAGCAAATGTGAAACACTTCAGAGTATTTGGAAGCAAATGCTACATCAAAAGAGAAGATGGCAGAATGGGAAAGTTTGACTCGCGTGTGAACAAAGGAGTACTTGTTGGTTACTCAAGTACAAGGAAATAATACAAGTGTTACATTCTGAGGTTGAACAAAGTTGTGGAAAACATCAATCTAACAATTGATGAAACAGGTGAACAAGAATTAAAGGAAGAACAAAATGAATCAATGGAACAACTTTATGAAGAAGAAGTAGAAGGGGAAGATGAAGAGGATCAGACAGAAGTGGAAGAGCAAGTTTAGCAAGTGTCTCCAAAGACACCTAGCAAATGAGTACAGAAGAATCATCCTTTAGATCAGATTATCATAAACAAGGATGGAGGAGTTGAGACTAGAAGAAGAATCCGTTCACCAGAACAAACACACCTAGCACTCTTCTCTATGATTGAACCAAACAGTTTTGAAGAGGCCATCAAGGATGAATTATGGAATAAGGCCATAGATGAAGAATTAGATCAAATAGAGAAGAATGAAACTTGGGAATTGGTTCCAAGACCAAAGAATAAGAATGTGATTGGCACAAAGTGGGTTTTCATAAATAAATTGAATGAAGATGGACATGTTACAAGGAACAAAGCTAGTTTGGTATGTAAAGGATACACACAGGTTGAAGGAATCGACTTTGAAGAGGCATTTTCCCCAGTTGCCATAATGGAAGCAATCTGATTACTTTTAGCTTATGCATGCTCCAATAATATTAAAGTGTATCAGATGGACGTGAAATCAACTTTTCTGAACGGGGAACTTGAAGAAGAAGTCTACATTGAACAACCATAAGCATTTTAGTTGTCAGAGAACGCAGATTATGTGTGCAAATTAAAGAAGGCCTTGTATGATCTAAAACAATCTCCTAGAGCATGGTACTCTAGACTGGATAAATATCTACAACAGGCAGGGTTTAGAAAAGAAAGTGCAGACAACAACCCCTACATCAAGGTAACTCAAGATGGTATTTTATTAATTGAAGTTTATGTTGATGATATTATTTTTGGAAGTAATTGTTGAGGAAAAGATATGCAATGATCTTACTCAAGCATTTTCAGATTCTGCTTGGCTAAAGAAAAATAGACGGGAATATCACCCTATGTTTATAGCCAACAAAAATAACATCATAACTCACAAGTATTAGTTACAAGTGTTTATGCTAGTCTTTTATCAACAAAAAACTTGCTGGAAATTTACTTTTTATGTAATTTTCCGAATATAACAGTTGTTGAAATGAATGCAAAGATAGAAGTAAAGTCACCAAGATGATAATCGAGACAGATGAGACATAAAGAAATCCTTTATTTCATTCAATTTCACCAAAGAGTAATTTTCTTTACAAAATCTCATTCAGAAATTTTGGACCAAAGTCAAACTTAGACATCCCCGATGGAACATACAAAAGGAGCTCTGACAGAAAACCAAAACTGAACTCTAAAAGTTGTATCAGCTTGCCACAGATTGTTGACCACTAGACTCTGCACAATATCCTTTGTCAGTCATGAAAACTAATTCACAAACAAACAAATCTACACAGACTATCAAAGATAGATCAACACCTCTGAAAAACAAGTGTCTGAATGATGTGATTCAACCCTGAATATTGTTGTCTATAATAAGACCCTGCTATCATAAAAGAGAATTAGGCTTGTGATGAATAATGAATGAATGAAAACTGAACTATCTCAGCATAAACTCAAAGAGCAAACCTTAGTATGCGTCTGCTTCTATCCTCCTCTTGTTCCTCCCTTTCCTTTTGCTTTTAAACAATTAGAATTGGTTGAAGTAGTTGAACCAACTCATTAGTTCAGTTAATTAAAAGACTCAACCAACTTTTAGTTAGGGGGAAAAGTAATAATCATAATAAGGGTTATAAATAAATAATAACTAGTAGGTGGGACCCCTTGTGACTCCCTTTAGCTCCTAACAATCATAACACAACTAGTTAGTTAAGCAAAACACACCTCCTTGTGACTCCCCATCAACATATTCACAATTGACAATTTAGCTCATGATTTTTGAGATTATTTTCAAAAAACATTACTCATATATCCAAAATAAAACATGTTGTCCAAAGATTCTTGAAGTCAACTATCATCAACAATAGATAAAATAAAAACTCAAAATCCATATTTCTCGGTTTGTGAGGCAATCTTTCCCTTGCTAATGCTATCATATGTTTGTCCTTCTGCACCTACCTTAGGCTGTGTGGAATCCTTAAGACTCATCTTGTTGATCATATGAGAACAATCGTCCTTACAATGCAAGTGGGAGGACACGAATTTTCCAGAATTATTTGAAGATGCGGAAGGGGCAGTAGCGGCCTTCTCTTTGACAGAGGTGTAATAGGCCTATGTTTTCAGCCTTTTATTTGAATAGCTCATCCCTGCATGCGTGATTGATTAACAAATAATCTTTTAAATAACCATACATGACAACTCTTTTAAAATATGAAATAGATTTTGTCTCAACAACATATCAGACTCATGCAATCCAATCCAGACCAATTGTTAAATTGTTTGTCGATGAGCAGGGGGTGAACAAAGGGTTTTGGGATATGCGAGGGGTTTGTATTGAGCGAAACATGATGTAATGAGGGGTAAAAGAGCACGGTTACTGCTCAACGACAACAACAATCAACTATGATGCAAACCAATAAAAACATCACTGTAATCCAACCAAGACACTGCCACTTCCAACTGCTTCAACACAAAAATTCTCTTGACTATAATCAATTTTAGAACAGGGAATGAAAAATGAATGTGGGAAGGCGAGGGGGTTGTAATTAGCGGAAAGTGAAATAATTGTGGGGAAAGAGAGCAGATATTGTCCATAAAATCAATTAAGTAATCCATATAATCATTCTGTCCAAAGAAATACACCGACCGAATGACCATTGTGACCCAACTAACAACCATCGTGCATAGTCAAACAACTCTGTTCATTTACTAGTCCACTGTGCATAATCAAATATTTAACACAGTGACATTAAATCAGGACAATATGCATTCTACAACCAACTGTAAGGGAACTCTGTTTTTATTCATTAATATTTGGGCAAATTCCCAAATGAATACACAGTCCATTTATCCCACTCTACTCATCAACTACTGCCAACTATTCAATCATCAACGTAGACATAAACAATCGTGTTTGATTTCGTCTCTTAATTCATTTAATAATTAAATTGCATACATAATGGACAATCAACACAAGGATTCATATTCATCTTGCAAAGATCCTGGCTTGCCAATTAAACACGATGATAATCAATCATCACTCCAACTCATACTTTGTTGTGAAGTAAATAACCATTCGTCAAAAATTGCATTTTTGTGGCTGTACAGGCCCAAATTTGCTTTGACTCTACACATTCAAAATACTGGGCTATCCATCTAACACGAGGCAACAATAGCATACCCGACCTCACAATACAATAATCGGATTGCAACAAAGCCATAAGAAACTCTTGTGATTATCTCTGAGTGCGTAACCCAAAAAAATACCCTTAGCATACACAGTGGGCAGCCATACCATAAACACCACAATGCGACATTCTCTTCTGACAATTTTAAACACATAGTCACGGTATCATTATCTCATCCTATCGTGCCGAGTTATCAATCCACTACAAAGAGGCAACAATAGTATTGCTCAATCAACCAACTGCAACCAAACCATAATGTGTAAAACTTGTGCCCATTCTTAACGATGCAATCAAATAACCATACATGCGCAATGGATGGAAATGCCACAAGCACCCCGATTTCATTAATCATTTTGCCATTAAAAACACACAACATTGATTCATGCTTATAGGGATGCTACTCATACCAATGCATCAAACACATCATTGTGTATTGATCAATGACAAACAATGTTGGATTATTAATTAATAAACACAAGGACACCGCCTATGTATTTGATTTAACGATTCATTTTAATTAACCATGTCGAGCTTATACACTCAACAATAACAATTGCAGAGGCTAGATGCTAAACCAACACCACTTTGGTCGAGCCGGTTAATTACTTCTATCAACAATACATAACAACCAATAGTAAAACCGACATGCAACAACAATCTTCTCTGTCAGCCCCCAGACTCGGGAGTTGAGGGTTTGTCCCATGGCCAACAGAGGGAGACTGAGGTCGATTCTTCTCAATAGCGAAAACCTCTGAGACCAACGATGTACACACAGAGAACAACACAAATTACTTCGTGCCCAGGGTGACGAATCCCATGATAGGAGAGGTATGAGCAGAGGGGCCAGGCTCCATTTGGGCTTTGTAATGACTTAGCACACGTAGGGTATAACCCTCATGGTTCTCTCAACCAACCAACTAACAATGTTGATAAGAAGTAGAGACGAGAAGAAGCAACATAACCTACTGCACAACCAACAAAATCATGAACAACCCAATGCCCAAAATAATGCATAATGTGACCAAACATCCCAAACCCATTAAACCCCATAAAAGCCGAGACTGGGTATGGTAATATAAAATGCGCGAAGACAACCAGTCACTCTAGACCAAACAAAAACCCTTCAACTAAACCAAAAAAGACGACAAAGAGCCTTTATGGCTGCTAACACATCAGGGTGACCATCACACAGTTGCCATACTCAAGGAGAACACAACCCAATACATCCGAGCCAATATCCATTTCATAAGCAAAGTAGACTCATGGATGGAAAAAAAAATACATACCTGTAATCAAACACCTTAAAAGGTGAGTTGGCCGAGCGGTTCCTCTCTGCTAGGAAGTCAGAGCATAACCACAACAACAAAATTGAACAATAGCCTGATTAGGGTGGCGGCCAACGAAGGAGTAAGGGTGACGTGTAGTAAATGCACCTCGCCTCCATTCACGGTGCATTAATTCCTTAGTACATGCCAGCGAGCTTTCCATCAACACAATTAATCAAACCATGTATTGAAACCATCACCCATTAAAACCAATAGCGTGGCCATATCACATTTCTAACTTATGCCATAACATAATTCAACCAAGTAATTGAACAATTCACATAACCATTAGCATCTATTACCTTGTCAAATGCGACACCAACATTCTATCCATCAAAATATACCATATGCATACTAACCATGTAACTTAATCAAATCGCATAACTATAACTTGCTAGCTAGGATTTAACCATAATCATTTAAAACTTCCATGCTTGTAGTATAACATCTAGCATAGTTCAAATTCTTCCCTTTGCATTTGTTGCATTGTTTTCATTTCTTTCCAATTGCTTGTATGCATTATTGCTTTTTTTCCAACTGCCTTTATGTACTGTTACTAACATGTCTATTGTGCAGGTGTTCCAAGAACATGTAGTAGTGGTGTCAATTAATAACATAGGTTGTAGTAACACAAAGAACCAATACTTCATAAGCCCAAACCATAGCCAATAAAAACAAGATCTCATCAACCATGTAAGCCGTGCCAAACATCATCACAACATCAAATATGAACATATCTGATCTCCAATCTACAAGGGGCTCCCACCTACTAGTATTATTTAGCTTTTATAGTAATAGGCTTTAGCAACACTTTGCGGGCAAAACTTTGTTGCGATTTTAATCGTCAACAGTAATTATGATAGGTTAAGCCAGAAATTTGCAAAGGATATGCAGAATGAGTTTGAAATGTCATTACTCGGAGAACCATCCTTCTTTCTAGGTCTTCATATATGTCAAAGCAACCAAGGATTTTTTATTTGTCAAACTAAGTATATCAGAGAAATGCTAAAGAATTTCAAAATGGAAGATTGCAAACCAATTACCACTCCTATGCAAACCAGTTGCAAGTTGAGCAAATATGATGATTCAAAGTCTATAGACCAGAGGCAATATAGGTCAATGATTGGTAGGTTACTATATGTGACAACATCCAGACCAGATGTAATGTAGGCAGTTGGACAGGTGGCACGATTTCAAGCAGCACCAAAGGAATCACATGTCTTAGCAGTGAAAATGATTTTTAGATATCTCAAAGGAACATAAGAGTTTGGATTATGGTATCCAAAAGGAAATGATCTATCACTTATTTCCTACACAGATGCAGATTGGGTAGGTTGCATTGATGACCGACGAAGCACCAGTGGAGCAACGTTCTACTTGGGTGAGTGTTTAGTATCTTGGCTAAGCAAGAAACAATCATCAATATCTTTATCTACAACCGAAACAGAGTATATTGCAACAACAACATGGTGTACATAGGTTCTATGGATGAAACAAACTCTGACAGATATACAGGTTGAGTATGATGAGCCCATTCCAATCTATTGTGATAATACAAGCGCCATCAGTATCTCAAAAAATCCGGTGATGCACTCCAAGACGAAGCACATTCCAATCAAGTATCACTTTCTACGGGAACAAGTTGCAAAGAAGAACATCAGAGTTGAATATGTGGGTAAAAAAGAACAAGTGGCATACATCTTTACAAAATCGCTTCCACGAGAAGCATTTGAGTATCTTCGCCAGAGACTCAGAGTAATTTCTACTCCAAAATGAATGTTTTTGAATGCTTATCTTATATGTCTTAGATTTACACGAGGAAGCACCATAAATAGGACAGTTCAGGTTGGGAGATCAGTTTCAGGAAGAGTTTAGTCAGGGGGAGCAACCCCGGATGGAAAGATACCTTTTCCATTGATGACAAAGGGGGAGAGATTTATCATATGCAAAGGTAAATGCTTGGACAAATAGCACAAAGGCATGGTTCCAGGGGGAGCGATGGTCACAGGGGGAGCATGAGTGATATGACTTCAATATTGCATCGGAGTGTTGCCATCAATTCCAAAGGGGGATATTGTTGATTATTTGGGTTGGTTTTCATTGATGTCAACCCTTGAAGAAAGCTCAGTAGAGAATTCTGGTAGCACAAAGGTTTGTGTAATGGACTCAACTTTGTTTGATGTATAATGGTATGAGTTTTAATATATTTGAAGGTAAGACTATTCTAGATGGATAGTACATGTCATGCCATTTCTGGTGGTATGTGGAACATCACATAACTCCTCACGGTTAGAGATTTATGGCCATGTGAAGTTGGAGAACCCTCATGAGTCATCTAGAAGCCCCAAAAGGTCAAAGTAGTCAAAGTGGTTGCAAAGAAGAAATTATTTAAATAATAAAGTGAAGTGATGATTGTACTATAAGTCAAAGTGGATACAAAAGAAATTATTTAAATAATAAAGTTAATGGAGAAATTACTAAGTGGACAAATGGTAAGAAGTGGGTTAGCCCTAAAATAAGGAAAGCGGTTTAAGATGGTTAGAAGGTAACCCCTTGAGGAAACTACATAAAAGTATAAATAAGCGGCAAGTGTCTCTCATTTAATCACACTTGAGCATATTGAATATCTACAAGTGACTAAGGTAACCAAAGGATATCTAAGGCGAATTTCAGAGGGAAGGTGAAGTAAAGAAGTCAGAAATTAAAGGGAGGATAAATTCTTTTGATGATGCTTTCTAAGGTATTTTTTTTTTTTACAAGAACGGATATGGAATTGTATTTAACACTTGGCATAAATACCTTAAATCAAATTACAAAATGTGCGGAGAAGCCAAGTTTCCTGTACAACGAGTACTTCAAATGCCCTAATACTCGTAAATCGGAGGTTTCTACAACTAGCCAACGATTCAATCTCCGTTATTTTCCCTAACTTGTGAATACAGACAAACTGGTCCAGTAAAATGCGGAAGAACATGAGAGTACTGAACGCTCTTAAGGAATGTGATCCCAATCTTCGTCCCTGTCTCTTAGAAGGGTGTCGGCTGAAAGAAGAGCTGCTTTGTTGGCTTCTGCGTCAGCGTCCTTGTTATTCTCCCTCAACACATGGAAGAAATTTATATTCTGAAAGGACTTAGTTAGGGAATTGATTCTTGTCACCAATCTTGCTAATCTGAAGTCTTTCGGAGGAGAATTGTCCACTATAGCTTTTATAATCGACTGAGAGTCACCAATTACATTAACCTCTTTGATGCCTAGCTCTTTGTCTTCCTTGAGACCTTGAAACAGAGCAAGAGCTTCAGCTTGGATGCTGGTATTGTGGCCCAAGCCCCAGGTGAATCTATGCTCAATTTTTTCCTACTGGATTCTTAATGACACCACCTGCACCAGCTTTCCCGGGATTGCCTTTGGCTGCCCCATCGAAGAGAAGGGTGTGTTGTGAATGGTTATGCAACCAAGCTGAAAAGTCTTTTTCGTTGAGTCTAATTTGCCAATCTTTGCTTGGCTTGCTTTGTCTCGCCACTTGAGCAAACTGGAGGCCCAACATTTCTCCCCAATCAATTTCCTGCTGGCTTAAATTGGTTACCTCAAGCTGGACACCTAGGCTTTCTTTCAGTTGGTGTTTGATTTTGGCTGAGACAACCTTCGCCTCCTGCACTTCAAGTCTGAAAATTCTCTTGTTCCTTTCGAGCCAGATTTGCCAACAAATGATTTTTGGCAAGGAGTGCCAGACCACCTTGAAGCTCTCATTTTTTGGAAGTACCCCTGGATAGCTGCTCAGCCAGGCAAACAACTCAATGATGGAGGTGAGATAGGTAAGAGCGTTACTCCAGGGTTCCAGAGCCTCGTTCCAGATCTCTTGAGAAAACTTACATTCCATCATTAAGTGACTAAGATTCTCTTCATTTTCGAGGCACATTATGCATCGAGAGGGCCCATGAATACCTCTTTTCTTCAAGCGATCCCCTGTCAAAATTCTATTGTGACACATGAGCCAACAGAAGAAATCTATTTTAGGAATTGTTTTGTGGCTCCAAAGCCCCTTCCAAGTCGTAGGGTTAGGAGGGACGTGAGGTTGTTTCAACATTTTTTCATAGCCTAGAGCCACTGTGTAGCTACCCGATTGGGAGCCCCATCTGCATTTATCTTGTCTCATGGCGTGAATCGGGGCCATGCCCTTCAGGTAAGTGAGAAGCGTTTCACAATCTTGCTTCAGCTCCCAAGGCACCTGGAGCATATTCCAACCAATCCAATTGGAGTCTTCCCAGCAAGAGATATCCCACAGCGTGATGAAGCCCACATTATCCATCCAAGCTCGAAGCGCATGCAACGAACTGATTTCGGCAAGTGGGGGATTATCCATGATGCTATCTTCCCAGATTTTAATGAGTTTGCCATTGCCCGGTATCCAAAACTCATGAAAGTTTATCAAAGGGATGGCTTTAACACAGAGCTTGAGGAGATGCGATCCAGTTTTTGGAAGGGGGCTGTCGAGGCAACATTTTCTTTGACCCCTGAAGTATTTTTTCCACATAGCAGTTTGCGCCTAGCCAGGCTTTGGAGCGATTATTTTCAGACTTGCTTAGCTCCCATTGCCACATTTTGAACGCTGAGATCTTTAAAATTCAGACCGCCTTCCAGCAGGGGCTTGGTGATTTTGTCCCAGCTTACCAGGGGGATTCTCTTTTCATTTTGTTTACCGCCTTTCCAGAAGAAATTACGAATGTAATCTTCCATTTTCTTGAGGATACAAGCTGGAGCCAACATGGCAGAAAATTGAAAGATTGGGAGGCTATTGAGGACAGCCTTAATAAGCACTGTTTTCCCAGCATGGTTGAGCCAAGAGAAGCCCCAAGCCTGAATCTTGAGCTTGAAGTGATCTAGAAGAGGGAGCCAGTCTCTGCTAAAGGCTGCCTTTTGGAATATTGGAAGTCCCAGGTACTTGAAAGAAGACCAGTTGGAAGAGGATGCAAAGCCCAAACATCTGGAGATGTCATTGAGAGTGTTGCTAGGAACATTCTAACAGTAAATATGGCATTTCCTTTTATTTAGGATACTTCTCGTTGCATCACAGTAATCATCCAACACTCCTTTGAAGTGAGAGGTCGAGATCAAGTTGGATGCACCCAACAACATAGAATCGTTGGCGAACAACGCATGATTAATATTTTTGACTCCTCTTGCAATGTTAAGGCCCATTATCTCTTGGTATGCCTGTTTTTTTTACAAGTAAAAGCTTAAAACATAAGCTTGGAGGATGAAGAGGAGGGGGGAAAGGGGGCACCCCTGTCGGAGCCCTCTTGAGGCTTTGAAGAAAGTTGTTGCTCGCCCATTCACCAAAGGAGCAATCCAAGGTTCAGAGATACAAGATTGAATCCGGTTGATGAAGTTATTCCCGAATCCAAACTTGTGCATAACGTCAAAGAGAAATATGTGTCTGACACGATCAAAGGTGTTTGCGAGATCAAGCTTGATGACCATACCCTTTTCTTTTCGAAGCAGACTTGAGTGTATCGCCTCTTGAACTAAGATGAAGTTGTCCCCGATCTGTCTCCCTTGAACAAACCCCCCTTGATTCTTAGGGATAATAGAAGGGAGTAAACTTTTCAATCTATTGGCTATCACCTTTGTTATCAACTTGTAACCAATATTGCAAAGAGAGATAGGGTTAAATTTGTTGAAGGCATTGACTCCCTTTTCCTTAGGGATGAGGGCAAGGAAGGCATAATTAGTGCTGCCCCCAATTTTCTGACAGGCTTGGGATTTCAGGACTAGTTTATGCAAATCCTTTCCGACTATCTGCCAATAGGTTTGGAGAAATCTGGCTATAAACCCATCTGGTCTGGGGGTTTTATCGGGCTCCATGGTGAAGAGGGCAGCCTTAATTTCTTCTTTGGTTACCTCAGCTTCAAGAATCTGGTTCATTCTATTGGTGATCTTTGGAGGTACTACATCAAGGAACTTGGAATTCTGGTCCCTCTCCCCTTCTTCACTGTAAAGGTTTTTAAAATGGGAGTAAGCTGCCCTTTTGATGCTGGCAAAATCTTTGTGAGTAGTGGCATCTTCTTTGATTTCTGAGATGGAGTTAAAATTTCTTCTCGCTTGGGCTTGTTTGTGGAAGAAGGAGGTGTTCCTATCTCCCTCTTTTAGCCATATGCTGCGAGATTTCTGTCTCCAATATGTTTCCTCCGACAAACAAGCCTTGTGAAACTTTTGCTGTAAATCTGCTTCCTTGTCTAAAATTTCTTTTGTGATTTCTGCACTTTCCGTCTGTAGTTGGTGGAGCTCCAGGCTGGCTTGAACTTGTTTTCTTTCAAAAGCTGGATTAGGGAGGGTTTTGGCCCATCTTTTCAGGTCTACTTTCACTCTTCTGAGTTTTTCCTCCCAAACGTAGAAGGAAGATCCCTTGACAGGCTCCCTCCAACTTTCCTCTACCTTCTTCATGAAATCTGGTTCCTTGACCCATAAAGGGCTAAATCTGAAAGGTATAGGGCCTAGACTTTTTTGTGCCAGGAATTCAAATTTGATGGGCTTATGATCTGAAACAATGCAAGGGAGAATATGCATACTAGCCTCTAGACCTAAAAGAAGGAAATAACTTTGAACAAGAAATCTATCAAGTCTTGTTGCAATATGACCAGGTCCGATTCTTTTATTTGACCAAGTGTACTTACCATTGGAGGGCTTGATGTCGGGCAGATCCCACTCTTGCATGAGGTCCTCCACCCATTCTCTTGTCGGGCTCCTGGCAATACTGCCTCCTCGTTTCTTTGACGAAAGCAAGGTGAGATTAAGATCGTCGACGATGATGACATTTTCCACATTCTTCGTTTCTGCCAGATACCTGATGGAGTCCCAACAAACCTTTTTTTCCCCTGCGTTGACTGGTGCGTAAACATTAAAGAGGCCGGTGACCTCCTTTGTGTCCATAAGCTGAAGTTTCAAATATAGCCAATGGTCATTTGTAATTTTAGTGATCAGCGCGTACTTGTTGTTGTTCCAAAGAGAGCCCAACCCACTCGAGGCTCCTCGAGCCGAAACGACCAGTCCTCCACCTTTCTTCCAGAATTTCTTGCTAACTTGAAGGAAGTCTTTGCCCTCCATTTTTGTCTCCTGGATTAATAGAATATCAGGGGCTTCTATTCTTATGAGGCTTCTCACGGCTTCTTCTTTCACTTTGTTCCCCATACCCCTGCAATTCCAGGAGACGACCTTCATCAGTTACTTTTTTGGGTGTGTTGGGCTCCCTTGGAGCCCTGAGCCTGATTCCTTGTCATCTTTGGGGTTTTTGCCAAAAGTTTCTCAAGGGTTTGTTGGTTGCCTTGAAGCTTATCTTTGTAGGTTTCCTGCTCTCTCTTATCTCGGGCAGACTTTCGGCCTCTTGTCGATCTTCTGGCCAAAGTTTGTTTGTCCCCTATTTCTCCTTCCTCTTCTGATTCCTCTGAATCTTGTTCCTCCTCTTCAACTTCTGTTTGTTTATCCTTGAGGCTTTCAGAGGCACTTTCCCCTATCCTCAGGGCTAAGGGTACCCCTTTTTCAGGGGACGATGACTTTTGTTTTTCGACCTCGTGGATTTCCTCTGATGTTGAGCTTAAGGGTCTGAATTTGTTTGTTTGACCATTTAGGGAGAGGCCATGTTGTTCAGGATCCGACTGGGGGCCTTTGTCTTTTGGAGCCCTGGATCTGGGGGTTTTATGGGATTTTTTTTTCCGCTTGATCTGATTCCATCCTTCCTCCTTTTCTTTTTATTTCTCTCTATTACTCAGGCAGCCCTTGGCAAAATGTTCGTAGACATGACATTTTCGGCACTTGAATGGAAGCTGCTCGTAATCTAATTTTTGCACATGAGTCCAACTACCGACTTTGATTTTTATTGCCTCCGGTAGTCCCACCTCTAGATCGACCTCAACATAGATTCGGGCGCAGTCATATTGGTCCTTATTGTTAGCCCGATCAATAAATTTGCCCAGTGCGTTACCTATGTGTTGCAAAGAGTCCCAATTCCAGCAGTGAACTGGGAGGTTCGACAACCTAACCCATACTAGAACGTTCGTAGGGACGTCCACTTCTGGATCGAAGTCTGGCGTCCACTTGTTGAGATACAAGCCCTGAGGGCCCATGAAATAGGGCCCATTCCGAAATATCAGATCTTTGTCCTCTTTTACAGTGAATTCGAACAAAAAGTAGCCTCTCCCCAAGAAGTAAGAGGTTACACTATTCTTGATCAAGGGTTTCCAATTTTTTATCACCCAGTTCTCCGTTGCTTTTGGTGAGGGCCAAAGGCCAGTAAACTATCCCACAAGGGCAAGATTTGCCAGAGACAAGGCGACTTGGATTGATTTCTCTAGGGGGAGGGAGATTTCAGGAACATCGTCTAACTTTTTCATGAACTTAGGGGGTTCAAAAGTCTTTTTTTTTTCGGCAGAGAGGCCAACATTCGGTTGAAGGCGTCCTCAACTGTTGGAGTGGACGGTGAGGGAGGAACCTGGGAGGAGCCCAACACCTCCATGGCGGCGAGAGGAACCTTGGATCAGTCGCGCGCGGGCTCACGGATTGCCAGATCGTGAGAGTATATCGCTTTCTAAGGTATGTTATTTACATGTCTTCTCACCATTTTCGTAATAACGCTTTTTCTAGAATGATTCAAACCATGAAATATGGAAGTCATTGATGAAAAATATCCAAGTAGCTGTGATAAAAATTTCAGCTTCTGGGTCATTGTATTTTGGGAGTTACACTCCGTGGAAAATAAGGTTTGTGGCTAGTCCTGAAACTAGTCTAAAACAAGTATTTCAGGTAAAAACGTCATAAATTCTTCATAAAATATCCAAATTTAGTAAGACCAAATGTATTAGTTAGAGTATATTCTGTAGTATTTTTTGTACCATTTTCAGATCCATACAAAAAATATTCTGTGCGGGGCACGCTCTACAAGTTCACTCTCTAGTTTAAGCCAAAATTCAACAAGGTATGACATTTTTGCTATAACTCTTTTTCTGAGAGGTTCCAAATAGTGAAACCTGGAGGAATTGTATAAAAGACACTGAAGAACATTGTGTACTATTTTCAGATCTTTATTCATTACAGGTACATAGTTATGATTATTTAAAGTTAGGGTTGTTGACTATTCCAAAATTAGTCATGTGAGACTAAAGTAAAGTTTGATGAAAATGTTAGTCTCTTGTTGTTAAAGTTAAGGAAGGTTTGCATGTATGTGATCATATACACTAGGTCTATTACAGAGTTACAAATCAGATTTGCATGATGAAATTGATGAGGCCTTTTGGTTCAGGTACATGTTGGGTACATAGTTGAGACAAGTAGTTGATGAGTTGGCACATACATGAGGTGTATAGTTGATGATGTTGGTACATCTTGATGATTCATAGTTTATGTGTATTTGATGCATGATTGATACATATTTGGTGCATGGTTGATGCACTCGTTGATGGTACAGGTTGAGGTACATGTTGGTGCATGGTTGATGCACTTGTTTATGGTACGAGTTGATTACATGTTGTTTGGTACAAGTTGATTGGTACAAGTTTACAACCGTATATCTCACAGTGATAGTGTGACAATGGTTCCATCATTCTACTTATATTTTAGGGTGGTTGGATGGGGCAAGGACATGTGGTTGTATCCAGAGAACATAGGGGGTTGTAGCCTCCTTTTGGTTGTAGCCAACAAATTAGGGAGTTGGAGCTTCCTTCAGGTTGTAGCATGAGAAACTAAGGGGTTGGAGCCTCCTTCGAGTTGTAGTTGAAAAACAAAGGAAGTTGGTGCTTCCAATGAATGTAATTCTTAAAGACATATAAGAAAAAACGTTATGTGGTTTTCATCCGCTTTGGATTTCCACGTAAAAACATTGGTGTACTGTGTATGTGTATGATTGCTCATTTGTTCATTGTTTATTTACACTGCAACTATTGGATGATAATGCTACATTGATATAACACTTGCATTTTATGGTTAAAAAGGATTAAATTGCTCTATTACTGATTCAGCCCCCCTCTCAGTAATCCAACACCACAAAGTCATCCGATTTGACTTCAAAGAATTCACTGCAACACTTGGAAAATGCAAGAACTTTGAGCCAACCATACCTTTCTCAATGACATCGTTTGTTGCAACCATGTTCTAAGCCTATTGTCTTGGACCTTCACTTGCCCAAGCAACCGACTCTCCACATGAACTCACCTCAACCATTATCCATTGTGATACAAGGCTGAGTCCATCTGTCAACTTTCAAAATCTGTCTAAGTCTCAAACTTTTCATGCAACTGATCGAACTCATCTCTAATGCCTTGCCATATTCGCTTCAAGGCACCATGCATCCACCGCTCGACTGTCAAGTCATACTGCTGCTAATTGAGTAGTGTAACTTTGTGAAGAGTCACCTCGTCCGAAGGCTGCGATCTTATCCAACAACCCAACTCAACTCAACTGTTGTTCTCGACGATGCATGACACGAAGACGTCATGATGAAAACATGCCCAACTAACTATCTACTGCAGAGCTGCTCTACTTCACCCTAGGTCGTCTAATGCACCTAAGTGCTTCACCTTAATGCAACCCAGAACTGCCCCCTTTCATAATCACTTTTGCAATCACCCTTTGTGTTTCAATTCTGTGATCACTTCTTTGGTTATCTTTGCAACAAGTCGTGCAACAGATCTTGCGTTCATTTTTTTGCCCAAGTGCTCAATTCTCCAAACGAACTTTTGCACTTGGTCTCTCCAAGGTGTCCAAAACAGGTCCGACATTGACTTCCGTCACAAATCAAATCAACCAAGTCTGCCTCTGAGATCAAGTCTGCGACAATTTCTGCGATGAACTCTGCGACAAGTTTTTCAATCACTCACCCTGTCCAAGTGCTTCATTTCACCACAACTTTTCTCTTGGTATGCACAAGGCCTACACCCAACTCAACCATCCCATCTCACGGTCAACCAAACCTTTGTCGTAAGTCTAATGCAAAGTCTGCAGTGAACAAGTTCATTGCACTGAACTATTCACAAAGTCTGCACTCAAGTTGCCTCAGTGATGGGTCATTCCGTCGAGCCCTCACCAAACCAGTGCACCCCTCCTCCACCACTGTTCCAGCTGCAACAGTGGTGAAGAGCCAAGTCTGCTATGATACCATCTATTGTTGAGATAATGGTGAAGATCTCCACAACCCTTCTCCAAAATCTGCAATGAATCCGCTTTGATACCATATGTCGTCGAGATAGTGGTGAAGAGCTCCTAAACCCTTCTCCAAAATTTGCAACGAATCAACTCTGATACCATCTATCACGTCCCCACAACGTGCCTTGCGATCATGCACCTATAGAGAGTGCGCGTCACCACAACGTTTCACACTTGGCTACTTGGCAACACCAAGGTTACTTCGTCCAAACTACACCTCTTCACCTAGAGCATACCCATACTCTGTTCTAGGCTATCGACGAGTTACACTCCTACTCTAATTCAACTCTTGTATACTTAGACATTCGTCAACTACTTTAAAGTTAGTCACATTTAAGCATACATCCAAGAACATGAGAAGCCAAGAGAACAACAACAAAACAAACAAAAGACAAACTCGAATATAGTGCAGGCAACACAAACCGTGCCTAACACCTGACTAAGTCTTTGTTATAGAAGAACAATTACAACATGAGAAAAATCGGCTCGGTTTACAACTTCGGTAGAGTCAAACGACTCACCTCACCTCACCAAGACACTCATGAACATATCCGTCGTCACAAGACTCTCAGTTACAACCGTCTCCGCTGCCACCTGCAGTGCACCTCAGATGTGCCTCCAACCACAAACTTATTGTTTCTTCATTTTCCCAGACTCTGCCTCTTCGTTTCCACAAACTTCATAGATTTTAGTTCTGCCTCACACATGCCTCCACAGACTTGAGTTTCCATACTTAGCCAAAATCTGCCCAAGACAAATTCACCCAACTCTGTCCGTCGAACTCTCCTCCTCAAGGCAACACAAGTCCTCCCAGAGTGGAGCAACTTGGCTCCTTAAGGGAGCTCCTCCTCTTCGTTTACCTCATAATCATAGAGCTCTCCTTGTCTTTTTGTCTTTCCAAACTTTTGCCTTCCTTGGTTGTGTTCCCTTGTTCTCTTATAGGTTCTCCAAAGGTCACCATCGGGAACCATCACATCCTTTGGGGGTGTCGCACCCCTTCATGAACCCATGTCCAAACAAATCATCATGCCCCTTCGCAGACCCAGTCGCCCATTGAACCCATGCACTCTCAACCGTCGTGCCCCTTGGGACCGACACGCCCAACCTTGGTGCATCCCTCATGTTGACATGCCCCATCCGTCTAACCGACTCATCGTCCAGGGTGCGCGTGCCCCTTAGGTGAGTCAAGCTAACTTGCCTAAGTGCGCCCCCCATGCCTTTGTCGGTTTTCTCTTCGTTGATGTAGCGCCCAAGTCTTGCCCTCAACTCTTCATCAAATCATCTGTCGTTTGAATTTCCTTGCAAGACACCTTGGGTGGAGTAGTCCCTTGGCACGTTGCGTGCCCAATGAACCCCAACTTCTTGTTATATGAAGACATCCGTTTCTTCTTTCGTACCGATCGTCTTGCTTGCTTGATTCAAACTGTGGTGGAAGTGCACACGCCTGAGCTAAGCTCCCAAGGCCTTACACCATCTAAAATAAATGACTTCCTTGTAAAGACACAATGGCTCATGAGAGTGAACATGTCACTGGAAAAACAATAATAACACTCTCCTTCCATTAACCGTAACAAATTACTCTCGATAAGTTATACCTATATTCAAATAAAGTAAAAATCCTTTTGATGAAATCAATCCTCAACAAAATAAATACTCCCCACTATTGAATTCGTCCACAAAATAAATACCTCTCACCCCAATAAACCACAACAAATATTGATGAGTGGACAACTACAAATTTTAAAATTGTTATAATTGATTTGCCATAAATTTTAAAACTGTTATAATTAATCAAGAGTGAGGTGTTGGCTTAGTTGGTTAGTGCATGCCTTTAAGGTTTTGCTTTAACTTTCAAAGTCAAAAGTTCAATATGATCATAATTGTCATCAATACAAATTTTCTTTATTATTTTCATTAAATTTGATATGCATAATAGAAATTGGCTTTAAATCTTAAATTTTCATTATAAAAAAATATATTTAAATTTTATAAAAACTTATTAATGTGAAATGATTTGATTTTAGTTAACTTTCATTTTATAGTTATAATCATGATGTTGTTAATTTCAACTAGAGTAGCTAGGTGTTTTACACTCTAGAATGGGGGAGATGTTGAGGTGTTAGTGTAATAAGACGTTCCTCTTAATTAATAAAAATAAAATTGACTTAATTAATAATAATAATAATAATAATGTATTTTTAAAGTCATGACCAAACCAAACACCAAATTAGTGTATAAAACAACAATAAAAAAAATAAAAAATTACAAGTTGAAAAATTAAATTCATCTTAATATATAAAATACATAATAAATGCAATTTTAATATAAATATATTACTTGTCCAATCTCTTTAATAAATATAAGTGTGATCCCATCATAAATCAAATATGAATTAGGTTGTTGAAGTTTTGAATTTTCTTAATAATGTCCATGTTCAAATTTCTATTATCTCAATGTAAATATGACTTCAACCAAAAAGTTTTGGTACGATAGAAGTCCGTAACCAAAACACATGGCAAGCGAAATACCACGAAGAAAAAACAGCTCAAAAGTGGCACAATTGGAAAAACCTCAAGCTGCCCTATGTTATAGTCAACAAATATTTCTTTTATTTGGTGCATGTTTGAAAACTTTTCGTACATGGATCCGGACTTTTGGGGCCATTACATGGCTTTGACTCGGGAGTGTTCATTTGGTGGGTTTTTGTGTGAGAACGCCCGGAATTTTATTTGTTGCTTGGTTTTCCTAAACCTAATGGTCTTTTGCATTGAAAAGAGGGGCATGATGTCGAGTAGGTGGCTTCTTTGGTTTTGACTCGCTTGTTTTATTGGGCTGTTTTTATTACAAACAAGGCTGTGGTCTGATCTGCGGGAGTTTACAGGAACTATCATAGGTTCGATTCTCGATTTTTTCTTCCATGGAATTTACGTAAGGATCTGGAAGCTCTGGCCAAGTATTGGACGGTTTCTGTTTCAAAAAAATTGTTTTATGTATCTGTTTGGGCATAAGCAGTCCCTCAAAATTCTCAGTTGACTGAGAAGATGAGGAAAAACCTTCACTTTCAGAAGGCAGTCAGAGATAGAAAATGGTTAGCTCCTATGGTTGCTAGCTTTCTGGTATCCATGATTCTCATTTATATAGCAACAATTAGGCTTGGCTCATCCACTCAGGGGGTCAACTCTTCATTGAAGCAAATAGATGACTCAGGTGGGTATTTTGTGGAAGCTAACTTGGGTGAAGATGCTCATTCAGGTGAGGCTAAACTTCCGAGATTAGCTTATTTGATCTCAGGAACCAAGGGAGACAGTCATAGAATGAAAAGAACATTACAGGCTCTCTACCATCCTCTAAACCATTATCTTTTGCATTTAGACCTCGAGGCACCTCCAAGGGAAAGGCTTGAAGTGGCGATGTATGTGAAATCTGACCCTACGTTTTCGAAAATAAATAATGTTCATGTAGTGGGAAAGGCCAATTTGGTAACATACAAAGGTCCGACTATGGTTGCTTGTACTCTGCAAGCTGTGGCAATTCTGCTAAGACAAAGTAAGGACTGGGATTGGTTTATCAACCTCAGTGCTTCAGACTATCCGCTTGTCACACAAGATGGTAAGCTCTTCCATCAGTCATTGCTGTTCTTATTTTTTTTCTTCTTTTTTGGCCACTATGCTTGGTAAGTATTCTATTATTAAGTGATGGGCTGATCACTGAAAGTGTTCATGTCACAAAGTTTGGAAATTGCTGTAGTGTATGGTTTCTGCACTCCATAATAACCATATATTTATCCCATTGAATATTGATTTGTGGTGTATTCTACAGTGCTTTGGCCATACACGACCTGTCCTAGGACGACACCGAGGTCCTCCTATCCACCGTGATGATGGCTCATAGTGTGCTGAAGACCCTTTTTTTTAATCCTTTACCTTCGTCTAGATGTGTGATTGTGGCTTCCTATTTAGTGTTTACTGCCATGCTAGGGTTCCGTTTCATCTTTGCCCTGCCCTCCCTTGGTCCCATGTTTGGTTATGGTAGGTGCTTCAGCCAATCCATTTAAGTCCCTCCCTTGCTAATTAGGATCTCTGTTGGACCATAGCCTGAATCCCTTCAGAGTCATCTGTTGACCATTATACTATAAATGGTTTTGAACAACCTATGCCTCAATTGTTCATTTACTTTGATTTATCGATGTTCCATATTTCAGAAGCTGTCGGCCCTTTCTTGCAATCTTTTGTAGATTCTCTGATTTCTTTGAAATATTTATCAGTCTAATGTGGCATGTTTTTCCTATAGTCAGCAACGTTTGCAAGGCTTGTTTGTTTAATTAGTATATATGCACCTTGATAGAGAGTAGTGTTTTTTCAGTTCTCAGAGCTTTTTGCAACCCCACTGTCATTAGCAGCTGGGGAAACTCTGAGTTCCCTTTCGTCTTTGACCTGCCCTCCCTTGGTTCCATGCTTGGTTATGGTAGGTGCTTCGGCCAACCCATTTAGGTTCTTCCCTTGCTAATTAGGATCTCTCTTGGGCCATCGCCTGAATCCCTTTAGAGTCATCTGTTGCCCATATATACCGTAAATGCTTTTGGACAACCTATGCCTCAATTTTTCATTTACTTTGATTTATCAATGTTTCATATTTCAGAAGCTGTTGGCCCTTTCTTGGAATCTTTTGTAGATTCTTTGATTTCTTTAAAATATTTATCAGCCTAATGTGGCATGTTTTTCCTATAGTCAGCAACGTTCTTAAGGCTTGTTTGTTTAATTAGTATATATGCAACTTGCTAGAGAGTAGTGTTTTTTCAGTGCTCAGAGCTTTTTGCAATCCCACTGTCATTAGCAGCTGGGGAAGCCCTGAGTTTCCTTTCGTATTTGCCCTGCCCTCCCTTGGTCCCATGTTTGGTTATGGTAGGTGCTTTGGCCAACCCATCTAGGTCCCTCCCTTGCTAATTTGGATCTCTCTTGCTAATTTGGATCTCTCTTGGGCCATGGCCTGAATCCCTTTAAAGTCATCTGTTACCCATATATACCGTAAAACCTATGCCTCAATTGTTCATTTACTTTGATTTATCAATGTTCCATATTTCAGAAGCTGTTGGCCTTTTCTTGCAATCTTTTGTAGATTCTCTGATTTCTTTAAAATATTTATCAGCCTAATGTGGCATGTTTTTCCTAGAGTCAGCAACTTTCTCAAGGCTTGTTTGTTTAATTAGTATATATGCACCTTGTTAGAGAGTGGTGTTTTTTCAGTGCTCAGAGCCTTTTGCAATCCCACTGTCATTAGCAGCTGGGGAAGCTCTGAGCACAACTTCTTAGCTATTGCTTTTGTTGATGACGATGATAATTGTCCCCATCCACTAGGAACAACTTTGGTCTATTGGACCTTAAGAAAAATGTTTAGGAATTAATTGGTTTGCTTTAAAATTTTGTTTCTATTCTTGAACAGATTGGAGAGACGCTTTCCTAAATCTCCATAGTTTTGGTGGGTTAACATGTAGGGAAGGTTGGTATTGTTACAAATATTTTGAAATTGAAATCTATTGTGGGCATATGCATGACATTCTAAGAGAGTGCTTTTCATCCTCCACCTTCTTAGTAGTACAGGATGACAGACTCTTTTATTCCACGATGTTTTAGGAATTCTCCAACACCCTGTTTCACTTTGGAGCTCATGAGAGTTCATTCTTATTTTAGCAATGCTGATTTTCTTCTTCATTCTAGGTATAACATAAAGATACTTTTGATCTTCTAGATTAGGGTTAATGACCTCCTTATAGTATCTTAGTTTTCTCTTATTCTTTAATTCTTTATCCCACCACAATTTCTCCTTAAATTTAGATGTGATAGTATTTTTAATGGTATCAATATTCTGCAAAGTGATCTCCTCCTCTATTCTCCAATGATTTAGCCAAGACTTGACATCTTTATGCCAACACCTCTTAAGCCGCAGGTGGTTTCGACTAGAGTTTAAGGCAATCTTAGGAAGCCTCTTGTCTTTCATTTGGATGTTTTATACTTGTACATGAGGTACCTAGTCATAGCCATACTCTCAGCTAGGGAAAGACTAACTTCTATGAGGAGGATAGGATAGGTCATATTGCTTTTAATTTTAAGATTAAAATTATAGAACGCTTATGGATTTGCTCGATCTTCCTCCATGATTCTCTAGAGATGCTACAACCCCAAACTTCATATCTATATAAGATAACATGAGTGATGAGAGTCTCAAAGAGGAGTTTCCTTTTTTTCCACTACCAAAAGTCCGCTGATTTACAATTGTTTTCGAGACCAAAATAGGCTTTCCACCCTCCATTAATCCTTTTCTCAGTGCAATAGTTCTAGTTAAGCTTGTGATGAAGGTTGACTTCTAGATTTTTGTATGAAGTGACTTCTTCTAAGTTGTTATTGTCATACACAAAATTAGCGTAAGTGATATTTTTGGATTTGATTATCATAAACTTTGTTTTGTTAGTGTTTACTGTCAAATCTGTGCAAGAACATAAATCTTTGATAATGCTTAGTTGCTTATCGGGATCAGAGGGACATTTCACCATAAGAACAACATTGCTAGTGTAAAGAAGGACAAGGGACAACATTGCTGAACTCCGATATTACAATTAATTTCTTTTGACCAACCCTCAATGTTCATGAACTTAGCAACAACGTTTTTGTACAACCTTATCACAACATCTCTGATCTCAAATGGAACCTTTAACTCGTCTAATCTATTCCAAAGGTTCTTTCTAGGCACCATGTCAAAAGCTTTCCTAAAGTCAATGAAGCAATATAGTGTTGGAATTGTGACAACAATTAGTTATGGTAATAATACAAATTATTGTTGGAATTATGACAACAATTAGTTATGGTAATAATTCAAATTTACTTATGGTAAATGTTTGTTAGTTCGTATAACGGAGGTAGTTCGTGAATCGGTGTAACCAAAGCAAGTTCTTGAACTGATGTAATGTTCTAACCTATGTTGTATATATCCATGAAGTCCAGAGAGGCATTTTGTAATGATATAAGCCTATCTTGAATAATAAGACATACTGATACCTTGCACCATGGAGGTTTCCTTGACACACCATTAGGGGTTTACCACGTAAATCTCGTGTGTTAATCTATGTGATTGTTTTGTCTATATGCCATATTTCTTGCATTTAATTAATGTTTCAGGCTCTGAAAACCAACAACTGGTATCAGAGCAAAAGTTGGTGATTGGTATGTGGAAGGAAGAGAAGGAGGCAGAGTAGAAATCCTAGCTGCCAAAACCCTAGCTCAAGCAGAGGAAAAGAACAAGTCGCGTGCAAAGATAGTCTCCATTTGTTTTGATTTCTGTTGGTTGTGTGGGTGAGTTTATAGCTCAAACAGAGGAAGAGATCTGCTCGACTTCCATGGAAAGGAAAGAGAGTCCACGCAAAGAAAATAAAGAGAAAGATTTTTTGTTCGCGCGGAGAGAGAAAGAACCCTAGAAAGAAACCCTGGTGGCTTCTGGAAAGGTTCTGTTAGCGACGGAAGTCACTCCTGGATTGCTAGCAGGAGCAGAGCCCGACGCCCAT
>ML802386.1:102761-115549 GCA_009831015.1 Picea engelmannii
AAAGAGAAACAAATGAACAATACACATTAATTTCCTTCCCCAGTAACTCCCTCAACTCATCCAATGATGCGCAATGGCCACTGGGTGATGGCTGGACGCTCACTGAGTGTAGAAATGAGTCCAGCACCTCTAAAAACATAATGATCGAATGGCTGCAAGGTCCACTTGCTGCACAATCATTAAAATGGAAAACAATTAAAAATGGTGCGGCAATTTAATTAAAAGGCTACTRRTGGCTTTGGGGGCTGATCTGAGATCTGRTGATATTTGGTAGGTCGTTACGAGTTGACGCTGAGAATGCATCCGAAATGTTTGAAATCATATAAATTGATTAATTTGTTGTGGGCTTGATAATTAATGCACCAACAAAATAACGAGACTTTTTAGTTGATGCATTAAAAAAAGGGAAACTGCGGAAAAGCCTGATATTTTGCTGAAAGGTGGCTGAAGGTATTTAGACATGATTTAAATCAGAAATGAGGCTTTGCTCAGTCGAAACGGTGTTTAAAACTTCTCTTTTGCTTCACTTGGCTTTGTTCGCGATCCTAGCCTCGACATTACTCAGCACATTCTGTTATATGTATTAATATGTTGTTTCGAGCCAGTGACACAAAGAGGTTAGAATCTCTTTAATTGCAATCCACTCCCTCAACTGAAACCTACACATTGGTAGCCAATTGCATTATGAACTCATAGAGGCTCCGAGCTAGCTGCTAGACCAAGGCTCCCGCCAGCGAGTGACTAGAGATATCATCAAGCAAAATGTGAAAGAAACATTGAATGCCAATAGTGATAATACAAATATATCAACCAAAAAAATCACCAAGCAAGCAATCGAATAAGTGAAATTAAAAGTTAAAAGGGGAGTCCCTGGCCCACGGGGGCTGGGGAATGTCGAGGTGTCAACACCCTGCTAATTTAAAATTCAATTGTTCTCCAAATTGGTAAATTGATCATATCACTTGTGTTCTCAAGCTTCTCGGCAAGAATGGAATTAGTGCCCTCGTGGATGTAGTCTGTAGCAGATGGTTTGTATATTGTAACTAAAGCCAAGTCCATGTTTTCATCCTAGGTGATTGTAACAGTTCTAATGCCATAGTTCATTATAGTTGCTCTCCCACGGGATTTTATACAGTTTGATTCATATAAAAGTTAGTCTGCAAACTTTTAGCTGCTATTATTTTTTTGGCGGTAAAGTGCTGCAGGTTCCAGGTTTTGTGCTGACTGCCTCTTTCTTTTTCTGCCAAAATTTCTGGAAGAAGTTTAAAATAACCAGTAAGTTACCTCAGCTTGAAGCTGCTGTATATCCCATAGTTAAAAATTATCATTTAATATTCACAAAAAAAAATCACAGTATTTGTACCGTGAAAGGAGTGAAAGTACTTCCCATCTTAATCACTGAGTGCACTTAATGCCCACTGTTTAGGTCTCATTCTTTTCATTGCTAGTGCAGCTTGTGGGTTGAGAAAGTTGACCTGACACTCGATGCGGTTTACTGAAGTAGCTTTGCTTGAGAAGAGCTGACTGTGGGTACGGCATGCAGATTTGCTCCGTGTTTTCTCTGCCTTACCAAGGGGGCTCAATTTCATTGAACATACGAGTGACATTGGCTGGAAAGAGTAAGGACTTAAAGCATGCATGTATTTATGCTTCATTTCATAAGCAGCTTCAAGAAAATAATCTGTACATTTTCAGTTTCATATGATTTGTTATTTATTAACATTTTGATTCCAATTGGTTGTGTCAGGTATCAAAGAGCTAAACCAATCATTATAGATCCAGGCTTGTACCTTCCGAAAAAATCTGACATATTTTGGGTTACCCAACATCGAGCTGTTCCAACTTCCTTTAAATTATTTACAGGTAATTATTCTACTTTCCCTTTTTAATTATTTAATAGACCTTTAGCAAAAGTGCTATGTTTCAATTACCCAATTTTGGTGCAAATTGACACTTTTCAGTTGCATTTTTATTTTAATTTTCCTTTTATTTTTTTTTAGCAATGTGGTTCTTTTATTTTCTCTGTACAATAATTGGATATGAAAGTGAATTAAAGATGATGCTAACTATGACATCTTGTTTTTGTTAAAATTTAGCATACATCGTTTCTTTTGCTTTAACCTACAGTTGTCCAAATTACAGATATTATTTGATCCACATTTTGTATTCATTACCAATCAGACGATTTCAACTCGTAGCTTTTCAATCTCCTTGTAATCATATTCATTTATATATTATCCAGCAACAGGGGATAATAGTTTGATAGCTCCCATTTAGAGGAAGTCCCTCTTATTCCCTTCTTGATTATTGGATTCCTTTTCTACTACTGTGGTGTAGTAGTGTAATGTCATCTAAGAAACCTAAATCTGGATAAGTTCTTTTGATGAAGCCACAAATGAACTTGTCAGCCAATGATTCAGGATTTTTTATATATCTAACCTGAATGATACCTATCCTACATTGTGATATTTGAATGATTTGAATAATGGCAACAGTTCTTGGTTTTGAAAAAAACAATATGAAGGATGAACGCATTGGACATTATACCTCTGGTCATAGATTCGTATTCATAATAGCTTAGTTTCATTTATGTATTCAGTTGCTTAAAACTGTTAGAGATTGACCACTTTTGCTTATGGACTGGCTTGAACAAGCACAATGTAATGCTTGTTTTTCAAAAAAGTCTTGCAAAGAGTGGTTTTCACCAATCCACATGGTAAATGAAATGGGTTGGAAATGTTACTGTATCATAGTAGGCAATGGTGTTTTCTTAGTGAACAGAAGTAGGCAAGGACCATTATATTATATTCCTTTGTAGCATTTCACTTTCAATTACTTAGTGTAGGTAAGCAGGCTCTGTGCTGCCTCTGGCAAAAAGTATTTGAATAAATCAAGTGGGATGCCAACCTCAACCGAGAGTAACTACAGAGCTATATTACACTAATTTTCAGGACAGGGGAACAGCGGGGACAGGGGGACGTGTCCCCGGGACGGCTAGAGCATGCCCCTAAATTTTTCAGGGGATGGCAGGCTGGGGATGACAATAATATAAATAATAATAATAAATATTAAAAAAAATAGAATTCACCATAAACATTTGTAGCTGCTTGTGAGCATAACAGTCTAGTATTATGCATAGCCCTTAATACTCACCAGTTTTGAAAAAGCTTGGGCAATTAAGAAAAGGACTGAATTACATTCCATTATTGGCCCCTAGACATGATCAAAATGCAGTTTAGATTTAGGAAACTTAGGTGTAACTATTTTCAATTTGCAATAAGGTCCATGAAGGGTCTATGAGACAAAGAACTGTCTCTATAACAACTTTTCTTCCTCATATTTCTTGCTAATGATGATCATGTTGAAAGGCATTCCCTTCTCAATAGGTTCCACAGAACAAACCACTTTGGGATATACATGAATGCATTTTGTAAAGAAGTTAGATTCATATTTCAGATTAAGAAAGGGATTGAGCAGGAATTTATTCAAACATTTAGTACCCAATCTGAGTCACTACCATCTAATTGCTTTCACAATGCTTGAGGTTGGGATGGTGGAAGAACTGGACTTGAATAACTCCTGGACACTTATGTGCAATATGTAAACGCTGAGATGACCCCAATAACGAGAAGAACAAGAGCAATAACCACAAGGATCAACCCTTTGAGATGTTGCATTTCCTGGTTTTTTGACATGGAGGCTTTGCTTGCTATAATGTTGTTGCTGAAAAAACAATAGTTAAATCACCAGAAACCCAAATCAAAACCAATCATACAAAATCCATGTTTTGAGCTGCAACTTGTACAGCAGATTTAGGTTCAGTATAATACAATAAAAAATGGATAGGAAAAATGATCGTATTGTCCAATCATCAATGTCCATTGTCAAAACTGAAGATACATGCCCCGAATATCCCTGAAATCTGCCTAGAATGTCCCGAATATGTCTGGAACATCCTCAAAATCTGGTTTAACATCACTCAAATTTGCCCGGAATGTCTTGGGGATGTCCAGCAAGTCCCTGAGTCCCCAATGGATTCCCTAGCAGTTTGGGGACGTTTCCTATGGTTCCCCAAGTCCCCTAAATGCCGGAACGGTGGGTATGTTTTTTTTTGGCAGGGATGGGTCCCCGTGCAACATAGCTACAGAGTGAGATGATGAAGCTACAGAGAACTGCTTTTATTATCTACCTGCTGCTTATCTTTTTTGAATAAAACTACTGCAAATTGTTACTTTATTTCTGCTTTATAAATTATAAATTAAGTGAAATTATATTAATGTCCACTGATGACCAAAACAGGTTGATGGGACTTGAAAATACAGCAAATAATAATAGAAAAATTCAGAGTGCCTAGGGCATCTCCTCCCTAAAAGACAAAAGAAACTATATAAGTCCTAAGTATGCATGATTCAGTTCATTGGTAACTCACTGGATCAATTTCTTTCGTATATAAAACTGTGGCAACCAAGCACTCTGTTATTCTTCTATGATCGTTTTTATGTGAAATAGTCATCTTATTCCAGTGAGATTAATTCTCAATAATCTTGAGAGCTTCTATGCAGCACCAAGAAAGGTATATCATTGAAATCCATAATTTCCTTTATCATGTCCAGAAGAAAACAATAATCCATATTTTTATTACTTCTGTACATGATAGGCATATTCAATAGGATACCAGTTTCCTTGAGATTGTTACAAGGCAAGGAAGGTTGTCCCTCAATTGTTTTATTGTAGATGCTTGGAGCTTAGGAATTGACATCTAGTTGTCTTTTTTTGGGGTTATTACTCTGAAAAATATTATCCATGTAAGTGCACTGAGATAACCAAGGTGTCCTACAGCCCGGGTGGGGGAAGATTTCTGTTTCACATTTGTCTGTTTAATGCTGATAAAACAAATGAAAAAAGGTGAAAAGGGGATGGCATCCTCTTTTCTTTATTGCTATAACATTTGAAAAAAATACCGATGTATTATTCATCTTACTTGCTATATTAGTTAAAAAAGGAAGTTGCAAACCTCAACGTTTTTTAAATAGTATTTAATGGTGCCAAAACATTGATATTTGCACATCTAGTGCTTCCTTCTGATCCCTCTCAGTGCTCAATAGATATGTGGTTAAGATGGATCTACAGAAATGATACTTTTGTTTGCATTATATCTTTGGGGTTGAGAAAGGAATAAGGTTTTATTATCCTTATTGCAGGTTGCTTAGAAAAGAACTCCACACAGTTCAGGAAGTGCATCTCTTGTTCTCTTGGTTTGAAAAAGCATGTTGAATCTAATGCATGCTATTTACCCTTGGCAGGTTCAGCATGGGTTATGCTTACTCGCACCTTTTTGGAGTTCTGCATATGGGGGTGGGATAATCTGCCTCGTACAGTTTTAATGTACTATACAAATTTTGTGTCATCACCAGAAGGATACTTCCACACTGTTATCTGCAATTCTCAGGTGTTTCGGAATACAACTGTGAACCATGACTTACATTATATTGCTTGGGACACACCCCCTAAACAACATCCAACTTCTTTGACTGTAAAGAATTTTGATGATATGGTTAAAAGTGGTGCCCCATTTGCTAGGAAGTTTGCCAAAGATGATCCTGTTCTGGATAAAATAGATAAGGAGCTTTTGGGTCGTTCGGATGGCCAATTCACCCCCGGTGGATGGTGTGTAGGGAGTCGAGAAAATGGGAGAGATCCCTGTGCAGTCAGAGGAGATCCTGCAGTTTTCAAACCTGGTCCAGGTGACAAAAGACTAGAAGGGTTACTGTTCAAATTATTAGCACCTGAAAACTTTCGTGCTAAACAATGTATATGAAATTTAGATAGTTGTGCTAACTTGTGACATATGAAATTATTCTGGCCCAAAATATCTTAATTATGCAAAAGAAGTTGAACACGAGCACAGGACTGAGCAACTTCACCAAAACAACGGTATTGTATTTCCATATTGTCTTAAAGCCAATCTCTCTCTCTAGCTACTACTTAGTGAAGTAACAATGAAAGCAGCAACTGGTTCCATCAATCATGTAATCTCAAGCCATCAATGTAGCAGCACATGGAGGCTGGAGCTGCCATTAAATCAAGTAAATAATAACAGATAATAACATCTGTCCTTATGAATGGGCATTTTTGGAGTCTCATGTTTTTCTGTAATATTTTTTTAAACCAAATGTTTTGGTAATCAATGATGATTTTTGACAGTGTTACCTGACTCTTCTGAGTAGTTGACTCCCAAGTTTGACTGCTCTTTATGGAAACTGAGTTGAGTGAGCTCTTGGCCCCAAGTCATACTCACTATTTTGACTCGTGAGTATGACTTGTAGCCAAGTCAGACTCAAGTCAGATTGATTTAACCAGTCTGACTCCTGAGACTCAAGAGTCAACTCAGGTCATTTGTTTATAAAAGACAACAAAAACGAAAAAGGCATTCATTTTGCTGGTTATCCTGACCCAATTTCACAGTAGAGAACTAACAAACCCTTCAACTATCTAGAGGACATGCCTTTTTGTACTATGCAGTATCATCTTTTTACTTTGAAAAGAGTTAGGAAAATTTGCATATATATGAACCTTGCAAAACTTTTTCATTTACCTTCCTCAGAAGCTCAGCACCCACCTCCATTGTGAACATTGCATCATATATGAACATTGCAAAACTTTTATATTTACCTTCTAAACTAAGGGTAGTAAACCCCATTACCTTCCCTAATCTCCTGCAGGGCAAACAGCTGCTATTTTTCACCCAAAAAGCATCTAAGTAAACTGCAAAGAAACCCCTATATAGCAAAATAGAGTCGACCCAATGTGAAAAATATCTTGTTTTTGTTTTCTAATTTTGAAGTTCCCGAGTCAACATGAGCTTTCCCCAGCCCCAAGGGTTAGCTCAATCAGTTGGTGTCACTGTTGCCAGGACATTGATGGTAATCTGATGTACTGTGCAGAGCCCCAGTTTGATTCCCACGGGGTTAGATGGACCAAGTTCATGCCGCCCACTTTACACTGGTTACCATCCTCAGAAAGGGGGAAAGTGCCCAAGAGATTCCCGGGGATTTATTTCCAAGGAAAAAAAACTTGAGCTTTTCCTGAGTCTGAGTGAGCTTTTACTCCGTGGCTTTGCAAGTCATTCTCCGAGTCTAGTCTGGTAGCTTTGGATTTTGATGATAATATATATTTTGACATATGCACGTATATATCATACAGGGCATCATCTGCAGGTTGATTGCAGCAATAGCATTTGTTTTACGTTCTAGTTTTTTCAAACAGAATAAAACTGTATCAGAAGATTATAGGGGAGCAGGTCTTTTTGAACATGATCCATGGTAATGTACATATGATTAGATTCTTTAAATTTGCCATTTCCAAGTTCTGTTTATAATTGGCTGGGATTCTGTGAAGAATGAGTATATCATCTTTCTTTTGACATCTACTTTAAATCATTAATCAGAATAATAATGTTAATAATGAAAAGCATGACGAATGTCTTATTAGGGTATATTTTGTTTTCCATCAGTCACTAATTAAATAGAATATTTTCTAATATGATGAGCCATAATAGTTTGGTCATTCCACCTCAACCATTGTTGCGCAAACAAAAATTTAAACTGTCATAACTGTTACAATTTGCATCTGCAGTCCTTTTTTCAAATTTCTTTTGCCTGACGAAGAGGTTTTTCTTAGTCAAGCTTCACAGAAAGAATTGATATCTGGTATTGATATACTTTCTAGACTTGTTTAGATCTGAAAGTCTATTTGTGAAGGCTGAATTGAATGGCTTATCTCACATTTGAACTTTTCGCACAATGTCATTCTTTTTGAAATCATGCTTTATAGGGTTTCAAGGCTGGGACCACCAAAATCATGCTGCTGCTAGGAGAGGATTTCCAAACTCTCTGTGATCTCAAAGAAATTGATGGACCTTTGATAACGTTTGTGATCTCATTATTTTTTTTCCCTGTTTTAGCAGCTATGCGCAATTGCTTGTAAAGAGAAGTGCTTTGTATAGGTTTATTAAAATTTAAAACTCATGGTTATAAAGTATACACATTAAAAGCTTTTGAAATTCAGTAAATGTCTTCAAAGTGCAAGTCCTTGGGCTAATATGATCACATCCCCTCACTCTGATATTAACGTCGTTTAAAGGTGCCAATGTGCTTTTCTAATTAGGTTTACATGCATGCATGAGTGGGGATGATGTTAAAATGAGACTGTAGTTTAGTTACAAGCATCAAGTAGAACATGTCATTAGTTTGCATGTTGTCTTACAAAACTAGCAAGTAGGTCTTTAATCTTTGCAAGAGTGATACCTAATGTGGACCTTATATAAATGACAATGCTCCACCAAGTTTTCATGAAGCAAGAGCGGGAAACGCACATGGTGGATGTGTGGAGACACCCCCCAAATTTTAGGGAAATTCATGGGGGATGGGAGGATGTTGGGTTCCCTAGCATAGGGGGCCCCGTTTCTAAAATTATAAAAATGAAAATCCCAACAATAACAATTCATCCCATGCAAATTCATCATTGTGCAACATAAATACTAAATTCAAATTTGTAAATGATATAAACATGATTCAGAGTCAGAAATGAAATACATTGATTCAGATTCATAATTCATCATTCTAAATAGTACTAAGTAAAATAATAGATATTGTAGTTTAAATAGTAAATTGAAATTACTCAAAAATAGTAAAAGATTGACGAGTCAAACACTAGGTTTGAGGTCATCGATATCTTGAGTCAAAAGTTAAAACTGAAAATTAACGATGGACAATGAACATTGGAAAGAAAATGAACATCAAGGAATCAATCCTGATTGGTCCTCTACATCCATCTGTGACACGAAGTCATTAAGACCATCAATGGGAATGCCACTATTTGAGTAGGAGTCACTTTCATGAGTAACCAATGCCACACCAACCGAACCATATTGTAATTCGTTTGGTCCATCCTCCACATCTATCTGTGCACCATCCTTTGGATCCACATCCCATCATGTTGCTAGTCCCTTCCATTACTCTGGTGTCTTCCGATGTACAAAGCGTAGGGCACTGTGAATTGCAACTCGCTTCTCTTCTCTCTTAGAGGCAAGTCTATTCTTCTTGATAGAGTGGATGAAGCTATATTTGGACCAACTCCTCTATGTTGTGGAGGAACTAGCAATGTGAGACAATAAATGAATAACAAGAAGTTGGATCTCTGGAGCACCATACCATGCATGTTTTAGCAATCAATAGGGTTGTCCTGGTCTAAGTCATTATGATCTTCTCTCACATCATGCTTGTTGAAATGACCATTGAGACTTGTAAATTGCATCCACCATCTCTGAAGTGCTCTTCCCTCATCTGCATTGTACACCCTTGTAATGGTAGCTTGAAATCCCTTCTTGATCTCTGGATCCTCAATTGGAAGAATTCTACTAGGCCTTGCCATCTACCATTTTGGCCTAAGTGCATATGTTGCCATGTGTAAAGGTGTGTTCATTTGATCACACCTATGCTAAATAACAAGTTGAATTTGATTCATATAAAACTCGGAGGAGGGATCTTTCTCACGAATCGTTGCCTTTACTTGACCCAACATGCTATTAAAAGTATCAAAGTCTCATAGATTCCTCCAAAAGACTAGGAGAATATAGGGCATAAGAATGACATCAAATAACTACAACTTGTCCACCAGTGGTTATCCAATATAAGAACCCTGATGTTCTTCTCATATGTCTTGGATTTTGCCCATTTGTTTCAATCCATAGTCACAACCATGGCTTGCAATGTTGATTGTACCTCTAACATCCTCTCCAACCAGAGATAATAGCTAGCATATCTAGTCTATTGTTGATCTTTTTTTTCAGTTAGAGACAAGAGACAAACTCTCAAGATATTTCTATGGGAATTCTAGGATACCCTCTATGTTTTTAAAGAGGTGGTAATCCTCTATTTCTCACTCCGATAGCAATCATGTTCAGATTTATAAACAAATATTTTATCACTCATTACATCAACGTCTGAGAGTGGAATAGGCCAAGAACATCTTGCAAATAAGAAATAATATTTGAACACAAGGAAGGAAAAATAGTTCATAACATTTTATCATATCTGTTTCCACATCACAAAAGGACACACCAATCTATTTGAGGCAAAATGAACAAAACAAATGACAACAAACAATGGATCTTTCAGAGAACTTTAAATGATTCAGCTACATTCATATCATAAGGATGCACATGAAACTCATTATCGAGATTTCATGCTTAAAATAGAAGTCTGAAATAACAAAAGTTATGAGCCCGCAATATAGCTCGATGGGATTTCAAAAAATAAGTACAAATTGAGTGTTTGAACATCAAATAAAATGTGTGTCACAACTCGGCACTACACAATATTTCTGATATTTAAACGAGAAATAGGAAATGTGTTCGCCCTAATGGGCTGGGATGGGGCCCCTGTGGACCATGTATCAAGTAGAGGCAACTTGGAAGACAAAAGGAGACAATTAGAAAGCGGTCTTGCAAACAATAACACTAGATTGACAAGAACTGGATGATTTGCTAATGGGGACAAGAAAACAGTGAGGGAAATGCTTTCAGACAGAGCGTATACTTGCAAAAAGTGGAAGCATAAAGATCATTTTTTCTTCTCTTGCTTTCTTTATATAAGAGGGGCTTGTCTAGACGAACTATCGTAGTTGTTTATTTGGTCTCCAAGACTAGGGTGGATTGACGATTGCGTTTAACACACCATGGAGCCATTCTTGAATGTATTCACGTAACTGTGCCATAGTTATATCTTGTTTTACCTTGATTCCAAGTAACTCATCCTCAATGCTTTTGCTGCCGATGCACCGTGGATGATTGGTCTTCATTATCATTCGTGAAACCGACCAACCACCACCACAATTGTTCTTTTGGGAAGCTTGCCAGGTCATTGAATTTCGCTTCCCATGCAGCGCTTAGTGCACATCGCCTCAATTATTCTTCTGGGAAGTTTTCAAGGTCGTCGAATTTCACTTCCCATGCAACTCTTAGTGCACTAAGTTATACTTACACCTGGTATTTATTCATCAATATTGAGTCCTTTATGAATAAGGGACCTTCCATCTCCTTTATAACATCAATGACTTTCAAGAATAATAAAATTTTCTTTTCCATCAGAGAATCACACACGACGATCAGTTGTCGGAGATCATCTATTCTCACTAGCCAACCCGCTTGTATTTGCTTCAACCTGCTTTTGGAAGGAAGGTCCTGTTTTCGTCTCACCAAGTCATCCATAATTGATATTCTCACCACGAATGTGCTCACAACATTCTTATAGAAAGGTTGATCATTCCACAGATCCTCTTGTAGATACTCCTTGAGGATCTAGATCCTTTCGGCTATGACACCAACTTCTACAACTATTTCCCAAGCCTCACACATAATGTCGAGCCTCTTATCGATATTTTTAGCTACATATCTTTTAACACCAACGCATAGTTTCGTGGCCTTAGTAATATCGAAGGATGATCCGACCATTTCCTCATGGAACTCCTCTGGGACCATCACAACTAATGGTTTTGCAAATAACGACTTTATGGCAAGAGCCTCTTCCAATTCCCTTATTCTCTTCTTTAATCTCTCGTTCTCTATTTCTTGCTTTGTTATTGAGTGGGCCAGAGCTTCCCCTGTAGCTTGATGGACTTTGAGGACTCCTGAAGGTTTCAAACCTTTTATTTCAACTTCAGAGCTCCATTTATGTGTCACCTTTTTATCCTTCATGTTGACTCTCTCCATGTGGAGCTTCTTGGATTGTCTTTCGTACTTGGCATAGTGAAGCGTGATAGATTCTTCCTAAAAAATGGCCGGCCCTTCTCAGGCTAACTCCTCTGCAATCAATTTTCTTTCAGCTAACTATACTGCAACCCATGTGAGCATGTCATTAGCTTCATCGATTTCCATGTTGGTCACATTCAATTCTGAACCATTCGGGTCTGCAAGAGCTCCTCACTTTGGGTTCTTTTTTCTTTTGGGCACAGGGGGAGTGATATGAGTGGTCTCCAATTGGTAATGAGAGGGGTCTTGACCATCTCCATCCCTTGTGCATCCCTCCTTATTTTCCTTATGGCTTGCATTAGTCTCTTGACTCTTGTGGTCGAAAGAGGGATTTTTGTGGGGATGATGTACTGCGCCACCCTCGACGCTGGTTGTTGAACGACCCCTCTATTTGTGAGGTGCCTGATTGTCTCCTTCCAAAGAAGGGATTTCTAATGCACCCACGTTTGAACTCACCCCAATATACGAATCTTCCTAAACTGCTTGTTTCTTCCTCTTGGATAAATTTTTCTTTCGGACGTTTGTCACCTCGCCTTTGACAGGGGAGTCTTCATTGTCGTCGCCCCCTTTCGAAATTTCTTGCACCCTATTAAAGACTGCAGGGTAGCCAATAGTGAGCACGTGGGTTGCAAAAATTCCTTCTGGGTCAAAGACGCTAATAGCCTTGGCTTCTTTCATGTTGAAGGACTCGGGATCTACCCATTTTGGCAAGGCTCGACGAGCTCTTGAGGGTAATCCTGACAATTTTTAATGGCACAGGGATAAATTATCGCTTCCTTTTTTTTTCGAAGAACAAGGACTACATCCTGTATTTCCTGCATAACTCATATGCCATAAATTGGTTGCACACGAATCGGGGAAGAAGCAATGGTTTCCCCTCGAAACTGAAGAGTCTTATGTATGTAAATTGTTCTTCAAGTATACAAACTCCTTTCCCCTTAAGGGATTCCAAAGTTGCCTCTGTGACAAGGGCAGGGTC
>ML802386.1:116865-136639 GCA_009831015.1 Picea engelmannii
AGTTGATATATTTCAGTAGGCGATTTGTATTCCCACGCATGCACTGTTATTATTCATAATATTGAGTTATTGGCCTTATCTGCTATTGCATGCGTCATTTTATGATTGTAATACCTTTGTTATGCTACATGCAACTATAATAAACTACATGCAACCATAATAACTGACATGCAAACACTTTAAACAAAGATCATCTACATCAAACCCTAAAACGCATCCAGAAACCCCAGTGTATCAGATTTGCATGTTAGAGCAGTAAGATCGTAGCAAATATCTTGATCATCCGGATCAGGGATATTTCAAATTAAACTAGGTCTTCCTCGAAATTGACATCGCCCCTTGGGGGCATGCCCTCAAATGTGTTATAGTAGGCTAGAGCCAGAACCAAATAAGAGGTCATGTAGAACCTCTTGGATTGAATAAAATTGGACAATTGATATGAAATCTCGTTCAAGATCACTTCTGCCCAATCAAAAAGGGTGCCCATCTTCACAGAGTAATAGAGGACATACATGACATACTTGGGGACGGATACTGTTGAATCTTGATCCATAAGTCGTGCAAGAATCTAGGCGAATTCCTTGAATGGCTATGCCGACAAACACGTGTTAATTTCATGGAGGTTCAAAGGTGTAGTTGCGGGTTGGATAAAAAATTCCTTGAGCAGGGTCATCCCACCACCTTGGGAATCCAAAAAGGAGCCTACCTCTGGAAGTTTCAGGACTCTATTTGGCGTAGGTAGGTGCAACATCCTTCTGAAGGTGTTCGGAGTTAGAGAGATAAGAGTTCTTCTGCTTTCCTTGACTTGAATGATTCCAACCTCTTAGCACAACATGTGACTAATTCTTTGAAATCAAATGTCTCCGACACACACCCAACTTTTATTATTTTGAACGTCCAGGCTTCGTTCTTGAGCTTGTCTTCCCGAGAAAGCTCGAAATACCACTTATATGCTATGGACCATTGAAAATATCTACTATCCCGAGCCAGTGAATTAAGGTTCTTTCCTTCTCTTGTTCGCCATCCTTTTCCTCTTTCAATGCACTTGGGTAAGTGTGAAGATTACATGTTTAATCTTTGATTTTTTAATTGACGGGTACCCTTTAATCACCATTAAGGGTCCATTCACTGTTCCAACTTGTCCCTTTGTACCTTTGGCGCATAAAGCTTATTAAGTAATAATTGTTATTAGCGTACACATTGATAAGAATGGAATGTGTGCAAATTATTACCCATTAATTAGCCGTAGTTGCTCATTGTGTGGGAGGACATGTAGGGATTGCCTTAGGAAAACCAATCGACTCTTACATGGTAGATGAGTGCATGATTACCTAGCCAACGGGTGGGGGCGTAGAGAGTGTGATGCGACATGTGATGCAGGAGTGTGGGTTTGTGGGCCTACGAGTAAGTAGGCATGCAGATTTGCAGAGGTGGAGGAGTGCCATAAGGCATAAGTGTCTTTTTGTGGGTAACTTGTACGTGATGTACAATTTGCAGGTTGCAGAAGTGCGGGAATGTGGGTATGCAAGAATGCAAGTATGTGGGCTTGTGGGTTTGCGGGGGTAGGGGAGTGCGGGCCCACAGGAATGTCGTTTTGTGGGTTGTGGGTCGCGGGTAGGTCATTTTGAGGGCTGCATAATTGTGGGTGAAATATGTCAGGTTTTTGCTTTCCACCCTGCATGGTAGACTTAGGCATGATTCGAGCGCAGATACTGGGGTGCGATATTTTGACAAGGGTGTTACCATCTCACACCCACGCTCCTAAAAATTTCACAAGTGGGGACTCTCATGGAAACACAACATTCCTGAGTAATAGGAAAAACATATCAACATCTGTGTGGGCTTGATGAATTCCTTCCTCAAGTGAGACCTGTTCATGGATAGTGAGGCATGGTAGTTGAAGATAAGCCTTTGCACATCTCTCACAATTGTCACCAATGTGGATACCCATTGAATTTTTCCAATGTCTTTTAGTGCGTTGTTGAGTGCATGCACACATATGACAGGGTCCAAAAAATATGCTTGTATTTATTTTGAATTAACAACTTAGCTGATGTGCACACTGTTGTTGCTTCTATCACAACCTGTATGACATTGGTAGGACCAACCTCTTCTATAACATCTCAAAGAAGCTCAAATTGGAAAGATGCATCTTTGCGCTTACCGAAACAATCAATAGCTCTAAGAAAGAAAGGCCCATTTAGACATGTAACTATGATGTTGATAAGTTGACGTTTGCCCATCCATAACAATAGAACAACTCGCCTTCACCCATGTTTGTGTCATCTGCTCTTTATGCAAATTAATATTGGATACTTGCCTTTCTAAAATCACTGTCCTCAACTTATGTTCCTCTTAGGGCACATATGAGGGTTGCAATGTTGCAATTGCATGAACCATCTCCCTAAAATATAAGAACGACCACCATGGAAAGGAATGCCATTAGCAATTTTTTTTTCCCAATGGCATTATCTGTATCCTCATGGTTCAACTTACTATACATCCTTGTAATAGTTGGTCACGTTGCACAAGAACGAGAACCCTTATATTTGGATGAAGATGTCCCACTCCCAACAAGAGACGGTGGAAGCATAAGGTCCATGGATGGTTTACTTTTAGCTTTCCTTCTGGAACTCGCAATTGCTTCCACATTGTGATTAGCTTGGGAAATGACATTTCGGCTAGAGAATGTGCCATTTGCATCCTCAAAAAATCGGTTCTTTGCAGCATGGTTAATTTCATACATACATTAATTCTTTTGCCAGTTATGCCCAAACTGTGCTACATAACCCGACTATAACTCCTCACCTAAGGATGGCCACAAACATTGCATGTCCAACGATGTGACCCACCATTTTTCTTCCTTGGACTTCTATTGGTTGAGAGGCCAAGTACTTTGGTTGCATATAACAAAAGTTGTTTTTTTGGATCAAATGTCCCCTTTTCATATTTAGCCAATGCCGTTGGTGCGTAGATATTGGCATTGGCTTGGGTTTCATTCAACATTGTTGAGGTGGAAACTCCACTTCCACTTCCAACCTCGATCCCACTCCCAACTTGACCCTCTGCTTGGGCATCATAATCATTATCATTTTCACTACTACTACTATTGTTGGATTCATTCATGTTGCTGGTTTTTGTAACATCTTGAGTTTTAATCCCCACGAATTATAATGTAATTGTATAAATGTGAATTACACTGGTGAGCCAATGTGTTGGGGCAATAAGCTCGTATTGATTTAATGTGGTCGAGGGCCGAATTGAATATTATTTGCATTGAATAATTAATAAAAGTAATAATTGTTGACCGCGATACAAAATAGATGAAGAACGATGAGGGGGTTATGATTCCACAAGAGAGAGCAGTCCAAGGGGGAATTATTCACAGGTATTAATCCAACCCACATTCCTTAAATTATATTATCATTGTGTATAACCTTCTATTTGTTGTTGTAGTGTTCCCAAATTCAATCATTTAAACTTATGTAAGAGGGTGGGTGTGAGTGGTCACATCCCATAGTTATTGGAGAGCATGGGATGAAGTACAATCATCTTTGGGAAGAGTGAGAGTCAAGCAAGCAAGTGAGAAGAAGGGAAATTTGTATGGGAAGAGGGACAATTTTTATAAGCAGCTTTTGGTTAGCAAGAGGAGAGATGAGTGCTGGGAAGAGCACCAACCATACTGTGCTTGAAGGTAGCCATTATTGGGCTGTGGTTATTCTGGAAAAGAGGCCGGTGTGCCTGCAAAACAGGTTGTAAGTCTGTAGTGTGTTTTCCTATTGAGGAAATGACTCAAGAGCCTTGTGAAGGTTGATGTGAGAAATCTTAAAGCAACTGAGAGTTCCTAGAGTCTCCAGTTGAGAGATTCCTAGCTAATTGAGTGCACTAGGGGCTCTGATAAATGAATGGTACAACCCGAGGGAATGTGAGCAATGAAGGGGGTACATTTCTTGGGTAGTACAAGTTGTGGGGAAAAGAGACAATTGGCAGATTGGAACTATTGTGGGAGTAGAACCTGGGTTTTGGGGCTGTTGTGTGTGGAGAGTGGACAACAAGTGGGTCAGATCTTCTTGTGGACTCATAGCCTCAACTCGAGGGTGGCCTACCGTTGAGAGAAAATGAACAACAATGCATATGGGTGGGAGGTTCATCCTTCGTATGCAACCAATTGGTTAATTATTAACAGATAAGTGTTCTTGTTTTGTTCTTACGTTATTCCACCGTGTAAATGTTTATCTGAATGTTGTGTTATGTTTTGTTGGATTTGCATGCATTCATGAATTTATAAATGTTGTAGATGCATGGATAATATGATATGATGTTTTTTGTAGTTTCATGGGTTTGCTACCCCTTGTTTTTTTTTTATATGTATGGGGCGTTTTGAATTCGATTTTTAGCAGGCTAAATCATTTTCTGCAGTGATGAGACTCAACATGGGTGATGGGTACGTTACAAAATGGTATCATAGGTTTTGGTTCAAACACCGAGCTTGTATGGTCAAGAACCAGTGTGAATTTGACCAAATTCAGTGTTACAGATTTGTTTGTAACGAATTTGGGGAAAAACAGATAAAATTAGAGAGAAATCCCCAAATTTATGAGCAAAATCTAAGTTTAAATGACTCAGGGTTGTCTAAGAGAGGTTCAATGGCATCGATATGCAAAATTGCAGAGATAAATTCAACCTAGAAGGCCGAATTTTGTATTTTAATGGTCGTTGTAGAGTTACAGGGAGTTTGGTGAATCGACGACTAAGATCGTGTTTGATCTTGCAATCAATGACCCATATTCACTTTAATAAATTTAAAAATTCATAAGGTTTAAACCGTTTGAAAGGTTGAGTAGATCAATGGTCAAGATTCGTTTTCGGTGGTTGGGAAGTTGATGTAGATCGACGGTCTAGATTAGTTTCGGCCATTTAGGAGTTGGAGTCGATCAACGATCAATATCATCTTGTCTTGGAGATCGATGATCCAAATCCATTGGGGATTTGGTTGAAATTTCTAACTGTTGGAAATTTGCCAAGAGAAATCACCGATGATCGATGTCGGGTTGACCAAAATGGCGAAGAGTTTGGTTCGAACAAAAGAAACCTTCAAAAATCGATGGTTGGGTGTCGATAGAGTTGAACGAAGTTAGTAGATCAATGACCAAGATCATTTTTCAATGGGAGATCGGTGGTCCAAATTCATCGGGATTTTAGTCAAAATTTCTAAGTATTGGAGTTGGCCGAAAGAAATAGCTGACAACCGATGGTCGGGTCGACCGGATGGGCAAAGTGTTTTGTTCTCCAATAGAAATCGCCAACAACTGATGGCCGATGGTTGGTTATCGACATAATTTTCAAAGTGTTTCAGTGGCCGATAAAAAATGTTGATGCTTAATGGTCGGGTGTCGGCCGATTCATTGAGGTGTTTCGATTGAGCAAGAGAAATCTTTGATGGTTGGGTGTCGGTCGATTCAACGAGTTGTTCGGGTCGTCTAAGAGAAACGACCGACGACTGATGAAGAAAGGAGGGTGATGATGTGTCATTCCATGTTAGATCCTTGTGTTATTCCATGTCAGTGAGAGTGCCATGTTAGAGTCTACGTGTCATGCCACGTCAAAATTTGCCACATCAACTAAGAGATGGTTGATGGCTGATGATCTAGTTGGTCGATTTGAAGAAGTTTTTTCATTAGCCAACAAGGATGGTCGACGACTGATCACCGATGGTCAGGAGTCAATCAAATTAGTAAGGTGTTTCATCCACTAATGAGAATCGTTAATGGTCGATAGCTGATGGTTGAGTTAGTTGGTTTAACGTTGTGGTGCAAATCGATTGCTAAAGGAATGGGTTGATGACCGATGGTCGAGTTGACAATTTTGGGAAAATGTTGTGCGCGCTAAAAGGAGAAAGCCAATCACCTATGGTTGATAGTGTCATATCAATGATTAAAGTATCACTTGATTTGAAATCAACGACTCAGATTTAAACACTGTTGTGATAGTAAAACAATCAAATTTCTATGAATTTTTTGGGTTTTTGAAAGTCATGAACTTGCAAAGCCGTTTTGAGGCCCTAAACAACGTTTTTAACAATTCTAATTTTCAAGACTGTAAGTGTAATAGGCACCAAATATATTTTTTGAAATTTAGATAAAATAGCTCGTGGAGAGATTTCAAATGAGCTAATTTGTTCGCAAAACAGAGCTCGTATGAGAAAATTACAACCAAAATAGTTAAGGTAAAATTTCGGTGCTACTTTACTTCCGAAGGGCATAACGCCTTGCTCGGAGGTCCGTTTGGGGCACAATAGTAGTATATGAAAATATTTTGAACCATAGAAGAGATCCATGGAGCTAGATTTGGAATCTAGGTATGTAAAAATGTGCACGAAGAGAAAGAAGACACTTGTAGCATACATGGAAAAAAATGTAAAACAATCAAAAACTTCTGCAGGGTGCAACTAACAGTTCAAAGCCCAGTTAAAGGTGAAATTGTGACAGATCGTTCAAAAGGTAGTAATAGACATACCCAATGTAAAATACCAAAGGAGTTGGTGTAGGGATGCATAAACATGGATAAAATTTCCAAGTCAAGAAAAAGTGCAAAGGGGAAAAAATGTCATTTCCAGTATGCTGTAGATTTTGACTAGAGCATTAGTTTTACAATATAAGAGTTGCTGTGGTTTTAATGTTAGCAGTATTATATATTTCATGAAGAAAATTTTCCTTGGTTCCCAATAGAATCTGTAGGTGGGGAAAGTTGATGTTTAAGATTATTTTGCATTTGAGAAAAGGTGCACAATATGGGTAATTGAGAATATTCAATTGACTATAACATTCTACTCGTTGCTCGGAATTGAGAAAGAAAGTAGTTGCTGGAAATCTAGTGGATAGGAGAATCCATATATCCACTAAGAATTCAGTTTTGAGCCAAATATTTCTGAAGGAATTATAAGGAATGTCTCTGGTGGACTTGAAGGACACATAATGAGCATAATTGAAAATTTAGAGAGCCATAAATTTTGGTTCGTAAATTCAATTGAAGCATAAGTATGGTCATTGGAAAGGTAATCCAAAGGATATCATGACAGAAGGTATAATTTCTCCAAGGGATCATTGGGGTTCTCCATAAATTTGCAGGGGAAATTAGAAATGTATTCCATGAACCATGTAACTACTCAATGTGAAGATTTTTCCAAATAATGTCAAAGTTTGGAGAAACTTTCCCAGATGATAGAGGTGAGTTCATGAGGTAATTGATGGGTAAGGAAGAGTATTGAAACCCATGATAGTGCATATTCATAAGCATAGAGGCACACTTGAAGTGAAATAACCTAATAATGGGAAAATGCTGACTGGGCTTGTTAACATGGCATTGTTAATTAGTAGAGAATCATTCAAGAAAAAAGTGTTGTGTGAAGGGATTCCTAGAAAGGGGATAAGATTCCATAATTGAGCATTGTGTGGGTCTGTTCTAGATCAATCCCAGGGTCCATTGGATATGGAAGTAGGTTAGGCTTATGCAAGTGGCTAAAGCATCAAAGAGTTGTAAAGGGAAGTGCAGGGTTGTAGGGTAGGTGATGCAAGGTTGACAAAGGTCTAAGGAAGAACAAATGAATATTAGTATTCAATTGCTATAGAGTCTGAGTGTCTTGCAAGGGAAAATCAACATATATTCTCACACGAGACATGAATCCAACAAGTAATGAGTGTCATAAGCATGCACAAGGAGTTAAGAAGAACTCTGTAACCTTTGAAGCAGAGTAGAATTGAATGGCCAAGTAGTGCTTCACAATGAATCACTAAATGAAGTGAAGAGAGGTATTTAAAATTGAGCAAATCCATGGATGGAAAACGAGTATTAGAAAGATGACATAAAACAATATTTCAGAATGTTGAAATGTTAATTAATGATAATAGTATATCGAGACCAGTTTGATCGAAGAAATGTGGAGTGGTCAATTAGATTGTAGTGCTAATGTTCAACTAGAGTAGTGCATGTTACAACACTATGAATATTGAGAATTATAGCCAAAAGATGTCGGAACAAGTTTTCTCTACACAAAGAACGCAGTTATGAGATGGAAACACTAGTGGATCTAGTGGCTGGAAATGCAAAATGACCAAGTGAGACCTTGGATAGAAGGCTCAAAAGAGGGGCTAGTGGTGCACAATTGAGTAGAATGGCAGTGCACAAGGAAACAAGGTTCTACAGAAATTCAAGGACAACCATCTACAACAATAATAATAATAATAATTAATTAAATCTGAAATAGATATGTGTTGGAGTGCATGATAGAATTGATGCATTATGCATACAATAAGGATATAATGCATGTGAATGAAATATCAAATTCTTGGTGCACAATGATGTGCATTTTTGCAAGTGGACATGCTTGAACAAGCTGGTGGCATGAGTATAGACTATGAGTCATCTGTTGATATATATATATATATATTCGAATAAAAATAATGATGGATTGTGTATCCAGGAAAAATGATTATAGCATGATGATATTGTTGCTTATGACATCCATCCATATGTAGAAAAACGAGGATGGTGGGAATCTTGATCAAGAGGTTGGTGAAGGGAGCCTGTGAGATTCTACAAAGTACTAGTTGATGAGGGAGCATCAAGTAAATTGATGACAACCATGTAGGTATGCACTTGGGGTTGTTATGATGTATAGATGCTTGAAGGGAATTGAGGTAATAATTCTCTTAGTCGAATATCAATATTTGAATTGATGTAAAGGCATGAGACCTTGAGTATGCAAATATTATTTGTTGCTTGAATGCATTTATGGGAAATTTAATTGCATATTGTGTTATGTTGGTTATGAGATCATAACCAAGTTAAGTCAGGGGACATTACTCCTGTTGTAGCAATGAATTCCAATATAAATGGTCATGTGAGATTGGATATGGAAAGGCTATAGTGCCATCCAAGTGCATAATGGTTTTCCCCTATATAACCAATGTTGGACTGCAACCTTTTTGCCTACACCGACTAACACTAAGGGATGATGTTCCTAGTGTTGTGTATGGGTTGAAGGTGAAGGTATCCAAATGATCAGACGGGTTGTGGGGAAGAGTTTGGATGATGTATTAAGGCGTGGGCCATACCTTCCAATTCACATAGTGTAATACATGACATGAACATATGGTATTCCAGAGTCAATGCAAGGATGCATTGTGCAGATGTGACCATGATTATTGACACATCAATTTTATTATTAGTAAAGTTTGATTGCATTGTGAAAATATTGGAATAATGATAATGCACGTACATTGAATGATGGATTCATTTTAGATAATATGATCAATGGTTGAATTCCATTTTTAATATTAATAATGACTGGAAATGATTGAATTGCTGGTAAATTACAATTCTAAGATCATTTCATGAACTACTGCAAATGTGCATGAGTGCTAACAATCTTGTTTGGCTATAAGAAAGTGGAGGAAATTGCAGGTAGAGTGGTCTTGGATATGGAAATGATGTAAGCCTATAAGGAAGACTAATGAGCAAAAATCTCATGCATGGGAATATTTATTTTTCTTGTATAAACATATTTGAGAAATTAATAATTGAAATTTTTTGTGGTATGTTGACAACTTGTTTGTATGCATGGAAATTGAGAAAATTGCAGGGGAAATGGTCTTGGATATGGCAGGGATGTAATCCCATAAGGAAGATTGATATATACTGCTGCAAGATCCAAACAACTATGAGCCGTAAACTCATGTTTGGGAAATTCTGTTTTCCTATGTAAAATATATTTGATTTTTTTTATGATGAAAATGTATGATGGTGTCTCATATTGAATGTATGCATATGATGCATATAGGATGATTGCCACATGTTATAGATTTCTAGTGGAAGTCTAACCGCAAGTTTGCATTTGTCTGCGTGAGAACACCTTGGAAAATTATGGATCGCCTGAGGAACTATATAACAATGAAAGGGATGCCTGAGCCTAGAGAGTGAGTATAACAAAAGAACAAAGTTGTCAGGCATGAAGAGTGAAATCCTATGTGAGTTGAATTTTCTAAGAACCAGGTTTTCAGGCCTGAAGAGCGAACTCATGCATGAGTTTCACTATAGCAACAAGGTTGTTGTTGGTTATTTCTTGGTAGTTCTTCATAGCAGTAAATCCCTTGAGATCCCAATAGTGAGATTCCTAGTTACCCGTACCAAAGAGACCTTGATAAATGAATGGTGAAGCTCGATGGACTGAGGACAATGAAGGGGGAACATTCCTTGGGTCAACCCTAATAAATTAATGGGATGCCCAATGGACTAAGAATAGTGAAGGTGTACATTCCTTGGGTTGGGCAGGTCATGAGGAAGAGAGCTAGTGGAAATCAAGATAGCTGTAGGAGAATGCCAATGGCTTATGTATATGTTTTGGGTCAGGGTTCCTTTGTATCTATTTTTTGGGGCTGGAGCGCCTTTGTACTTATGATTTTTGGGGGCCAGAGTGCCTATAAATTTATTATTTTTGGGGGTTGGAGCACCTATGTATTTGTAGTATTGGGACTAGAGTGCATATGTAATTTTGTTTAGGCTATAATGCCTATGTGATATTATGCTAGAGAGCCTATATGTTGATGGTGGTGAACCAAAATGGTTCACTATGTAAATATCCAATATAAATAGGACAATACAGAATAATCCATTTAAGGATAATAAATATATTTAATAATAATTGTATAAGAATGAATAAGATGACGAGTACAATGAGAATGAGGGCCTTATATACCCACACAGGGGTGTCATTCATGAAGGGACGTAACCTTTCATCATGAAGGTGTCTCTTCCTTATTAATCATTAATTATTAATTTATATTGTGTTCATAACATTTCCTTCCCCTTAAAAATGCTTTGTCCTCAAAGCATATTGATGAAAAAGGATTGAAAGCTTTTTCTTTGGCTTGTAATGTCTTCTCATCATTCACTGTTCTAGGAGCTATCGTAGTTGATGATACGAGACAATATAAACATCTGAGTGTTGAGAAAAATTGTTGAATCGAAAAAGGATCTGACCATCCTAATTCAATCTTTTGTGGAACGTTTCACTTCCACGATGAACTAATATCACGAGACTTAAATTCGCTGGTATCAATATTTTTCGGATGATAAGTTTGTCGTTCTCGTCCTGAATGAAATTTATATTATGTCTGGTTTAGATATCTACTCTTATGATTTGGATGTTGATAAGGAGTTCTTATAGCATTATTTTCCCTTATCATACTTGTAGCATTTTCTTCTTTTAACTTTGATATATGATTTTTTTCATGCATTGATGTTGCCTTGTTAATGGATGAATTTTGATTAGTAAGTATATTTGGAGCTTCCATCGTTTGTACTTCGACACCTGATGTTGTCCTTTTTTTAGTTGATTTTGCAGCTTCTTGAGCGATACTTTCTTCATTACCCGATTTGTTGATATCTTTAATGTATGAATTTTCAAGTTTGTCTTCTTTCAACTTTATGATTTGTTATAGTATCTCCTGATTAAGGTTCTTCAAATGAGAACTTTCTTCTTCATTTTCTGAGAGGTTCTTCTTCAATTCCTTTTCAAGAACTTCCTTTTCTTGTTCTAATTTTTTTCCATATTGCTTCGTAACCTTAGACTTCTTGATTTGGGCAAGTAATTTCTTTTGGTGGTTTTTTAAACGAGAAATTTCTTCGTTTTTTTCCGTGATAAGTTCGTTAAATTATTTCTTCGTCTCTTGCATTTATTTTTGATTTTCTTGAAGCATTACTTCTAAGACATTGTTAAAGTCTTTTGGTCTTACTAGATCTGGTTATGATGTAATGTCTTGTAATGTTATCATCTTCTCCTTATAGGGGAATGTTACAAACTTTTTCTCCATGTTTAATATGAAGGTACCTAGACTTTTAAACCAGGGTAACCCGATGACGATGTCAACTTCTTCTTGATACATAGTTGTAACATAGAATTGAGATATATACCCATATTAATCAATCTTCACTTGTAACTCCTTAATTCATAAATAATCTTCTTTTCCAATTATATTCGACTCTGAAATTAATAATTGATTTGCCAAATCGATATTCATGTAATTTGTATTATAGTCCAAGCTAATAACAATGTTTACCTCTCTTCCTTGAATATTTCCTTTTAATGTCAAAAACCTGCAACATACGGTTGGACAACCTTCATAAGTAAATCTTCCTTTCGTCATTTTAAAATTTAGAATTTGGCTTTTGTCGATATTTTACAATAACTAATTTCTTAATCGTGAAGCTTGTATACCTTTTTTTTTTAAGTAATACGTTGTTCTTCAATGAATTCCTTGAAAATAATAATAATAAATTCCTTTCACTCCTCCCTTGCCTTCACTTCTTGTAGTTTATTCTAAATACTTTGAATTTTCCCTTTTTTAAATTTTGATTTGAAACTTACGTAACTGTACCCCTTTTTTTCTTTTAAAACTTTTAATTCCTCCTTTAATAATCCAATACAATTTATTTTTACCTATATTTAATATATTTGCTTTTTTTTTTGGTTATCTTCCACCTTTTTTTTATTTTTTATGTTATCCTTAATTTAACCTTTCACTTTAATTGAACTTTATAAGTTTAGTTCCTTTTATTAAAAAGTTAATCATTTATAAGTTAACTTTTTATTTTTATTTTTCTAAGGGTCGTGGCTTTTCCCTTGGAGTTGTAAGACCATACAATAAGTGGATATCTGACAGAAAGAGGGGGAGATCGACTGACAGGTTTTGTGGGCTTTTGCAGGACTTGTCGGGGTTGTCAGGTAGGGGGAATATGGAGATCAGGTTGGGGGATTTCGAGTAGGTGGGGACAGGGGGAAAGTCGGTGGATAGGACCACCGAGTAGGGTTGTTCCTGGTTATCGGGGTGTAGGAACAATGATGCTGACAACGGCTGGGGATGCGGTTTCGTTGGGACAGGGTAAAGTTATGGTAAGGGATTTTAATGATATAGTGTGGGGACAATTATGAAACAGGTGTGGGACGACATGAAAAAATGCAATGGTGGTGATATGTGGGAGTATGTATTGCATACAGACTGTAAATGTAAGCAGAATAACTCTTTTTTTTTACAGAGTTTAAATTTTTTTATGGCCAAAAGTCCAATTCCTACTCTGGCACGATTTCATGATGTCACCAGACTTGCAATGCCTTCTTTTTGCTGGCTATTATAGTAACTTATGTAATGTATCTGAGTAGATTGATGTACAACAAATTAATTTTTTTCTTGCACTGGATAGTATTTTCTTGATTCCTGGCCCTTTTTCCTAATTGCAACAATTTTTTTTTTTTTTCTTATCTTCTTGATATATGGGTCTATCTTACTTTTAAACTTTTTTTTTTTGCAACGAAGTTATATATATAATAGTTTTCGAGTTGTTGTTGAATTTTGCAGTGGACAGATTTATTTCCAATAGAATTGTTTTGGACAATGAATGGCCAAGGGCCTAATGTGGTCAAGGACCGACAACATATAAACTTTGGAAAAAATTTTCAGTATAGTTAAAAGGTTGTATGGCCAAAGGATAGGTCAACAAAATTTCCCGAGAAAAGGGCTCTGATACCACTGTGGTGAACCAAGCTGGTTCACTGTGTAAATATCCAATATAAATAGGACAGTATGCAATAATCCATTTATAGATAGTAAATATATTTAATAATAATTGTATAAGAATGAATAAGATGATGAGTACAATGAGAATGAGGACCTTATATACCCACACATGGGTGTCCATTCATGAAGAGACATAACCTTTCATCATGAAGGTGTCTCTTCATTATTAATAATTAATAATTAATTTATATTGTGTTCATAACATTGATTAATGGTCAAGGATCTAGAATTATAAAATTAAATTACACCTGTAGGGTGTTGTGCACTGAAGACAATGCAAAAATAAGGGGGAGGGGAATGTAACATCCTCGGTTTTAATCCCTGCAAATTATAATGTAATTGTATAAATGTGAATTAGGCTGGTGAGCTGATGTGTTGGGGTGAAGAGCCTGTATTGATTTAATGTGGTAGAGGGATGAATTGAATATTATGTTCATTGAATAATTAATAAAGTGATAATTGCTGGCTGTGATACGAAATAGATGATGAGTGATGGGGGGGATATGATTCCACAAGAGATAGGGTTCCAAGGGGGAATTATTCACGGGTATTAATCTGACCCACATTCCTGAAATTATATTATCATTGTGTATAACCTTTTATTTGTTGTTGAGTTTTCCCAAAGCCAATCATTTAAACTTATATAAGAGGGTGGGTGTGAGTGGTCACATTCCATAGTTATTGAAGATCATGGGATGAGGTACAATCATATTTGGGAAGAGTGAGAGTCAAGCAAGCAAGGGAGAAGAAGGGAAATTCGTATGAGAAAAGGGACAATTTTTATAGGCAATGTTTGGGCAGCAATAGGAGAGTTGAGTATTGGGAAGAGCACCAGTCATGAGATGTTTGAAGGAAACCATTATTGGGTTTTGGTTATGCTAGAAAAGAGGTCTGTGTGCCTACAAAATGGGATGTAATTCTGTAGTGCATTTCCTATTGAGGAAATGACTCAAGAGCCTTGTGAAGGCTATTGTGAGAAATCCTGAAGCAATTGAGAGTTCCTAGAGTCTCTGGTTGAGAGATTCTTGGCTAAATGAGTGCACTAGGGGCCCTGATAAACGAATGGTACAAATCGAGGGACTGTGAGTAGTGAAGGGGGTACATTTCTTGGGTAGTGTAATTTGCGGGGAAAAGAGAGAGCTGGTGGATTGGAACTGCCGTGGGAGTAGAATTTGGGTTTTGGGGTTGCTATGTGTGGAGAGTGGACAACCAGTAGGTTGTATCTCTTTGTTGACTCATAGCCACAACTCGGGGGTGGCCTATTATTGAGATAAAATGAAAAACAACACATATGGCTTGGAGGTTTATCCTTCGGATGCAACTAGTTGGTTAATTATTAACAAATATGTGTTTTTGTTATGTTCTTACGTTATTCCGCTATGTAAATGTTTATCTGAATGGTGTGTTATGTTTTGATGGGTTTCCATGCATTCATGAATTTATAAATGTTGTAGATGCATGGATAAAACGACATGATGTTTTTCGTAGTTTTATGGGTCTGCTACCCCTTGTTTTTTTTCTTTATATGTATGGGGCGTTTTGAATTCGATTTTTAGTAGGAGAAGTCATTTTCTATAGTGATGAGACTAAACATGGGTGCTAGGTACGTTATAATTTTAAACTTTGTGTGAAGATTTTTAATTTTTGGTAACTTGTAGCAAGAGTTTCTCATTAAAATTGACCCACTTAAACTTATTTTTTAATATTTCATGGTTTATTAAATGACAAAATGCTGAGTTTGAATATTGGAAATGATATCAGGGAATAAAAAAAAAAAAAAAAAAACTCAGAAACTAAAAAAACTGGAACAATTTCAATTTCGGATTTGAGACAGAGGGTCTTGAATCCACCTCCATAGTGCTAGATGAAGAAATTTGTTGATGGAGAAACTCATAAATCTGCTAAAGGAGAAATCTAAAATCAACACAAGAGAAATGATAAAATATGAAAACGTTGAAGAATAAATCGTTAACATAAGGGAGAAAATCACGCCTCCCTCTTCATTCAAACTGATGCACTCCTTCAATTGATCCAAGAGATATGAAAAATCGATCTAAGGACCAAGAGAAATCCTAAATTTCCCAAAAGAAGTCGTGGCTAGCTCATGGTGACTCACACTTTTCGTGCAAAAGTCAAAATCACTTTAAAAGTGAAATATGAGAAAGAAGATGAATTATTAGTAGATTTTGTGTTATCTATCTATCTATCTATCTATATATATATATATATATACATACATTTTTTTTTTGTTTTGTTATTTTTTAGTTTTTAGGGGTTTTTGGAAAAATATTTAGGTCTTCCAATTCCTCCCAAGTCAAACTTTGCTTGGCCATATTGCACATTGAGTTAACTTGCCCTTGACTTAGATTTTATTAGCGAGTCAGATTTGGAAAAACACAAGCCAGAGTTGAAATTATGGGTTATTTTCTCCTCAATGGTGAGTTGCACTTGTAGATGGATGGAATATCTTGTTGATCCCAAATATAATTTCAAAACGGAAAGAAAAATCCTTTCTTTTAGGGGTTTATATTGTCATTTTTTTGTAGAGTCCAAGTCAAATTCTTACTCTCCATCCATTTGCTTAGTTGTGTTTCTCAACATTGACTCATAAAACCTTAAGATGAATTCTATAAAAGTTGACAAAAAATCATGGATACATGGATTTTTCATGATTCTTTGGGGTCCCAGACACAAAGGGACTAGAATAAACATATCTTTTGAAGATGAAATGGAAAGGCTATAGTTTAAACATTATAGAGAAAGTTTAGGGAAAATACTTCCTAAAACCCATGCTAGAACTCATGATAGGATAACGACCAACATTTAGAAAGAATTTAAATATAAGGACAATAAAGAAAACTTTGATAAGGGATTGTTAAAGATTTTCCCCTTATATTGGTAGATATGCCTAATGACTTGTATAAAAGTTGGGTTTAACATTTTCTACTAATTAAAGTTTAACCACTTTAATTTGAGACTAGGGGAGTGGAAAGGATTTTATTGATATTGATATTGATATTGGTATTCACAACTCAATAAAAGTAGTGATTTTATAAGGACCTAATTTAATTCAGATTAATTTTGTTCGATTAATTGAAAATTATTTTGTTAAAATACATAACTAATCAACTTCAATCACTTCTTGCAAGTTTCATCTGTCTATATTGTAAACTCACTTTTATACTTCTATACTAAACTTATAATATAGAACCTAAACAATACACTACTTTACCACCTAATTTGATATATAAGTTGCATGGAAATGATAGTGTATATCATAAATGTTGAGGCTTTACTCTTGGTATAATGAGTTTTAAAAGGTGTCTATTCTCTTTCATTGAAATTAAATGAATTAAGTGATAAGTTATGTTAGCGCCACCATTTTTCTTTCCATTTTAAAAGTCGGTTTTAGGTCACGTTGCGACCCATGCGTCCAACCATGTGAAGTCAAGTACGTAGCACCATGAGGTCGAAGTCAGCAAGTGGCGGGTTGGCCCTTGAAAATGGGAAGGGATGTCAGAGTCGAAACTCATATAAGTGGTATGGGTATGTATTTTCCAAGAGAGTCGAGCCCCGTTGGGAAATTAGTTTCTACATGACTAGGTCGAGTCAAGTGGTTAATGGAAATCACATCAGCAAGTATAGCAATTATTATCAGTTCATAATGAAGGCCGAGGGAATGAAAAATCATGGCGTTCCTATCATGCATTTCCAACAGACCTTATCACCTGTATCCTACACGTGGGGATTTGTCATGGAAACTATGCAACTCGACTTGAAACATCTCGTCGCCATGAATTCACTGTCCTTCAACATGATTTCCTCTCTTGTCAAATTCATTATAAATGTTAGACGTTCGACACTCTCTCCAGTCGCAGAACCAGGCCCAAACTTTGTTTACATTTTCCCTTGCCAGTCCAGTTTGTTCAAAGTTTTCCTCCTGTACATTTTCTAGATATACCACGCGCATAATACACATTTGTCCCGCCATGGAGACCTCTCAGAGTGAAAGGAAAGGCATGTGGAGTAGAAAAACCGCAAGGTCCGAGCCCCAAAAATACTGGGAGTCGTTCCCACCTGTGGCGGACATCCCCAAAGACGTGATAGAAACTATTCTCTTACCCACAAAGAAGACTAGGTCAAATCACGTAGAGTTTGAGGTGGAGGGATTCACACAGGAAGGGAAAATAGTAGAAGCTCCCTCTCCTCAATAACGAATGCCTTGGAGGAGGGGTAGGCCGAGAAAAAACCAGGAGATCATGGAAGCTCGAGTTGCAGAAGAGCTGTGTGTTAGATCAATAACTGAAGAACTACTCAAACGCGCCATCCGGCTACAACTTGCTGGAGGATCGAGCCACGAAGATATAACAGGGGCGAATGATCAAGAGACATCTTAACAACTAAAGCAGGTAAAGATGGCTATCACTAAACTCTATCAGGAAAACATGGAATTGAGGCGACAACTAGCGAAAAAAACCAAGGAGGTGCTAGTAGCGTAGGGTCGCGAGGGGAATGTGGAATGGTTGAAAAGGAAACTTAGACATGCGTAAGACACCATTGTAAACCTGTGAGAAACATAGAGGCTAACGGAAGAAAGACATACAAAATATTCCAGAGAATGCGAAACAACCGAGAAGGAAGCCCGCACAACCCTCACCAGTGCGTAGGAGAAACGAGTTTAGATGGCGCCCGTCTCTGCACCCACAAAGGATAAGAAAAATCTTGGTAGTTTTGAATGATACGTTTCTCTGAAGTACACTACCATTTTATAACGACCACGATGATCTAACAACTATTTCCTGTGCCCAGTTCTCCAACAAATGATCACATTAGAGAAATCAAAGCCATTATTACAGAAAGAAATCTCTTGACAGACACCTGTTCATTGGGACACCTGCGCAAAGGGACACAACGACACATTCTCCATACGAAAGCCTAACCAACGATCAGATTCCCGTGGTGAACCTGCAAGCAATCATAAGTAAACATGTGTGATTATTGTCTATTTTTGGAAAGCACTATGCGAAGAGTCTCTAGTGCATGCCGCTCAGTTTTCCTAGTTTTAAGGGTTAGCAGTTAGGAAGAAGGGTATCCCAAGAGACGCCCTCATTTATATATTTCATCTTTTTGATGTAAGCAAGGTTGGTTGGAAAATGTGGTAGACAACAACTATTGTATGTAATCTGAGTTTTGACTAGAATTTAATGCAAAGGTCATGTAGCTTGACGAAAAGATTCTAGTTGTAACAATTGGATGTATTATGCTTCTTTCTTTGCGTATGTGCTTTCCTGTTATATTTATTTCATATCTCTTTTTGTCTATTTCAGAATGAATTATCGAACCTGCGGATTCACTGTACAACACCCCTTGTTCGCGCCACTTACACAAAATGTTTTCCTCTACAGCTAACTTCGAATTTGTCCACAATGACGCTCCTGAGTTACTTCCTGTAATTTCTCCCGCCACACACTACGATTTTACACTCAAGGCTGTTGCTCGCCTAGCCTTATCATCTCGATTTCAGTCACTAATTCATTTGTCCCATCTCTTCCTCAGTCTGACCCCATAGCCCAAGTCTTACTTTCTTGCGCCAATATAACCAGAACCCATTATATCGTAGGTGTTAAATCTAGCCATTATTTTCAAAGTCATATCCTACGTGGAGACCATGCCATTTCCAAGAGAGACCTCTCCAGATTTGAAAGGCTAGTTTCGGGTCTCAAAGTTGGTTGAAAATGTTACCTTCATCGTCTGTTTATCAACCGAATAGATTTACAGAGTGCTAACATTCTGGCGCCGTTTCTGGGGATGAAGTTGAAGAGATTTCCCCAGGAGAACGACAAACGTTGCAGTTTGACCCTTGAGGGTAATAGAGGGACAAATATCCATACCAACTCTGTTAAGAACCAAATATCAATATAACATAGAAAAACCTTAGAAAAAGTACTCAACAGGGATGATTTTAGGGGCTAAATTTCGCTCATGGGTTAATTTTCCATGGTTTTTCCAAAAACGAGATTCGCTATTTTAAAAATGATTCGCCCAAATTCTATAGGATAAAATTTTTTTACCTTAAAAATCGCCAAACTTTTATAAAAACTATATAAAATCCTTAGAAATTTTAATATTTTTACAAAAATATC
>ML802386.1:147092-161044 GCA_009831015.1 Picea engelmannii
CAATAAATATGATCTCAGTCGAAGCACCTTTCATGCAGTGGAGTCTAGATTTCATAGGAGAGATAAACCCACCATCCTCTGCACAACACAAATGGATACTCATGGCCACCGACTATTTCACGAAATGGATAGAGGAAATCCCCATGAAGAAAGCTATCAATGCAGTCATCATCTAATTCATGGAGACGAACATCTTGTCAAGGTTCAGGTGTCCTGTTAAGATCATTACAGATAATGCAACCACATTCAAGTCTAAGAGGATGGAGAAGTTTTGTCAAGATTACAACATAACCCTGGGACATTCCACAACGTACTATCCGAAAGGAAACGGGTTAGCAAAATCCCGACCAGGATCATCAAAAGAATCCTACAAGAAAACAAGAGAGCATGGCATAAAAAGATTATCTACGTGCTATGGGAAGATTAGGTTATCACCAAGAAGTCTATATCAACGTCGCCTTTCCAGATTGTTTACGACGTGTATACAATTTTCCCTACTTTACTAGGACTGCCCATCAGGAAGTTGTTGCAAGAATAGGAGGCCGAGCCAAATGATTCATAGATGAGAATTAATCAGCTAATTCACACACATCAGGAGAGAGAGAAGGTGTATAATCAGTCACAACTCTATTAGGAAAAGATAAAGAAATCCTTCGATAAGCGCTCTAAGCCAGATGATTTCTGGTTGGGTGATCTAGTTTTGATATGGGATGCGAGAAATGAAGGTAAAGGGAAGCATGCAAAGTTCGATCACCTTTGGACGGGTCCGTTTAGAATCAACGATCATAGTGGGAAAAATGCTTATTTTCTAGAGGATTAGATGGGGAAAGTTTTGATTGGGGCCCTGTAAATGGAAGGTTCCTCAAACATTAATTGATGAAATAAGATCCATTTGAGTCATTTGTCATTTTTAATAATCGTTTTATTTTGCATCGATTCAGTAGGTCAACAGAAAATTGAAGCCGGAAGTGAAGGCCATAAGTTTATGCTGAAGTCTTAGAAGCTGCATCGATAGGTATAGTTTGTTTTCCGTCTGTCAATTATTTTTCTCAATATCTAGAGGTCAAATAAAGCCCAATGGTCAGGCACCTAGTCTACTATTCTTTGCTACCTCACAGGGAGGATAGCATCCCCGTTGGAGCCAGCTATTAGTGCCACCATTTTTCTTTCCATTTTAAGAGTCGGTTTTAGGTCACATTGTGACCCATGCGTCCAACCATGTGAATTCAAGTACGTAGAACCATGAGGTTGAATTAAGCAAGTGGCGGGTTGGCCCTTGAAAATAGGAAGGGATGTTAGAGTCGAAACTCATATAAGTGGTACGGGTATGTCTTTTTCAAGAGAGTCGAGGCCCGTTGGGAAACCAATTTCTACGTGCCTAGGTCGAGTCAAGTGGTTAATGTAAATTGCATCAACAAGTACAATAGTTATTATCAGTTCATAATGAAGGCCGACAAAATGAAAAATCACGACATTCGTATCATGCATTCCCAACAGACCTTATCACCTATATCCTACACACGGGTATTTGTCATGGAAAACCTACACTTGACTTGGAACATCTTGTCGCCATGAATTCACTGTCCTTCAACATGATTTCCTCTCTTGTCAAATTCATTATAAATCTCGGACGTTCGACACTCTCTCTGGTCGTAGAACCGGGCCCGAACTCTGTTTACATTTTCCCTTGCCTGTCTAGTTTGTTCAAAGTTTTTCACCTGTACGTTTGCTGGATATACTGTGCGCATAATACATGTTTGTCTGAAGTACACTACCATTTTGATAATGGCCACGACAATCTAACAACTATTTCCTGTGCACAGTTCTCCAACAAATGATCACATCAAAGAAATTGAAGCCGTTATTACAGACATCAAGCTCCTGACAGACACCTGTTCACCAGGACACCTGCTCAAAGGGACACAATGACACATATTTTCTCCATACCAAAGCCTGACCGATGATCATATTCCCATGGAGAACCTGCAAGCAGTCATAATTAAATAGGCATGATTATTGTCTATTTTTGGAAAGCACTATTTGTAGTACTAATTCAAAATTTGTGATAAAGAGGAAAAATAGGAGAAATATTATTTTCTCACATGGCTCCAAAGGTTCCTTCAAAATTTACTTCACCAAATAAACCTCTAGAGAGCTCAACCATGACTCAAGAAGAAAGAGAATATTTTTTTCAACAGATTGGAAAAGTGGAAAAGAAGATGGATGAAGTGGAAAATAAGATGGAAAATAATATGGAAGAAAATACAGATCATATGGAAAATAATATGGAAGAAAATACATATCATATGGAAAATAAGTTGTTATAATTGCAAAATTGCATGTCTTCCATGATATTACATTCTCTGTATGAGAGACTCTTTAAATGAGATATCAAACTACAAGTAAACCATGAAAATGTAGAGGAAATAAAGATTGAGTACTAGAATCATGACTATTCATCACTTCAAGATCCACATCATCAAGGCTTCAGGTTAGCACCAAGGAACTAATTCATTCGAAAGATCGATATGAGGAATTTTTATGGTAAAGACTCTATACCATGGATATTCCATATGGATAAATAATTTTATCTACACCAAGTTCCAAGCTTAAAAATTTACCTATTGCATCCTTGTATTTAGAAAATGATCAATTTGTTTCGTATCAATGGATTTGTGAAAGGAAAAATAATTCTATTATATCTTGGTCCATTTTTATGAATGAATTGATATCACAGTATGGGGATATTAAGAGCAATAAATTCTTTATTCAATTGATAAATCTCTAGCAAAAAGGTCCAATTACATAGCACATTCAACAATTTCAAAATATTAGTCTCAGGGTAAAGAACATTCCCGAGCATAATTTGTTAGATCTATTTATGGGAACTCTAAAGGAGAACATTCAACTTGAGGTGTGTCTCTTCGAACTTAAATCCATTAATCAATCTTCCAGTATGACAAGGAAAGTGTAAAAAACAAATATAGCTACTAGAAGGGTGACCTCTAACAACTATAGACAGAACCATGTTCGCTCTCCTAACCTCAATCAACCAACAAGGTTGAAACCTCAACAAATGGATGAAAGAATATAAAAGGGACTATGTTTCAATTGTGGCAACAATTACAATAAGGGGCATAAATGTGGTGAGAACAAACTATTCTACATAGACTGTGAAGAGGAAGCATATGAAGAATTGGAACCATAACAAGATCTAGATATGGAAGATACTACTATAATGATAACTTGCCACTCTTTGGCCGGCATCAATACTCCACAAACCCTCAAGATACAAGGATACATCATAAAGAAAAAAAGGTAATAGTGTTGATTGATTCTGGTCGTATCCATAACTTCACAAATTGCAAATTAACAAAAGATATCAATATATTTGTATATCTAACACTAGACTTTCAAGTAATGATTGCGGATGGAGGTACCATAATTTTTTTTGGGAAGTGCCATAGTATTAAGCTCAATATGGGGGAGTATTTTTTGGATAGTTCCATGATTTCCATCCAAATGGGTGGTGCTAATGTTGTATTAGGGGTCTAATGGTTACAATCATTGTGAACAATCGCTGTTAATTTTCAAGATCTTTTCATGAGATTTCCCTCAAAAGGCAAGGAAATTGAGCTTAGATGTATCAAAAGGAAAACCTCTAAGGTGATAAGCTCTAATTGTTGGATTATTGAGAGGGAGGGTGAATCAGTAATAGAGCAATCTAATCATTTTTAAACATATAATTCAAGTGTTATATCAATGTATCATTATCATCCAATATTTTCAGAGTAAATAAACAATGAACAAATGAAAAATTATACACATACACAATACACCAGTGTTTTTATGTGGAAACTCAAAGCGGGAAAAAACCACATAATGATTTTTCTTATATATCTTGAAGAATTACATTCATTGGAAGCACCAACTTCCTTTGTTTTCCAGCTACAACTGGAAGGAGGCTCCAACCACCTAGTTTCTCAGGCTACAACCTCAGGGAAGCTCCAACACCCCAATTCTATGGCTACAACTAGAAGGAGGCTACAACCCCCTATGTTCTCTGACTACAAACACTTTTCCTTGCCCCGTCCAACCACCCTGAAGTAGAAGTAGAATGATGGAACCATTGTCACACTATCACTGTGAGATATACCACTGTACAACTATATCATCCTATACCAATGACCTGCAACCAACCTGCGCAATTGCCCTATAATCAATCTATACCTGAACTGAACATGTATAAAAAAAATACAACAAATACATGACCTATAGTTCTACAACTTGTGTATGTATGAACCCTATTTGTGCAACATCTTGCATATGTACACATTCTGTCTGTTATGCACCCTGCATATGCCTTCTGAAACTAAGGATACACGACCTGTAGTTCTGCAACATGCACATGTATGTGCCCTGTCTATACAACAACCTACGTATATACAAGTCCTGTTTGTTATGCAACCTACATATACCTTCTGAAAACTAGGGTTTTCTTTTTCTAAAAAATTCCAACCCTCTGTAATTTCTTTCACATAGATCTGCAACCCGTCACTGTATTCAGAGTGTAATTGTACCTTGTGCATGCATCCTCATACATAAACTTTACCCAAAAACTCTATATCTCTCTCTAGTCATGTTCCATATGAGTGTGTGTAATCATGAACAAGTATAATAACCCTCACATGATCTAGACATCAAACCCTTTCTGATATTCAACATCTCAATACATCAACCACTTCACAAATACAAGCTCTCAACCATGTACCACAAAACCCCTTAACCATATTCCAAGAAATACAAGATGTGCCTCAAATTTAACAAGAAGTATAAATGATAAATATACCAACATTGTATTTATGTAGATATGAATTATATAGAAGATCCCATGCAACCACTAGTCTCTCTAGGGAGAATCCTCAAATCTCCATAACCATTTTTCATGCATACATCAAAATAAAACTGTTCATAGAAATAAGACATACCTTTTGAACCAATGGATAGATCTGATGTATTTGAGCACTGCAGACCTTCGTGGGAGCTTGATCTTAGAATCTAGAACCTCTGCATCTTCATCTTCTCAAGTTTCCATGGCTTTACCCACATGTACGCACCCTAATACACTGCCAACCCACATATGTACACACCCTAATACACTATCAACCCATGTATGCCTTAGAAATTAGGGTTTTTTAGTATTCGCTGTAATTCCAAAAATTTAATTGTCAATCCTTCATACTAACTCAGACTTTCGCAACTTTACATGTATCAAGGAGTACTTGCAATAAGCCTTACACAACAAAAGATATTCAATATGTTCAAGTGTGTTTAAATGAGAGAGCCTTGCATCTTATTTATACTTTCATGTAGCATCCCACTTTCCTTATTTTAGGGAGTTCTCTATTAACTTTATTATTTAAATAATTTCTTTTGCAAACACTTTGACTTTTTGGGGCTTCTAGATGACTCATGAGGGTCCTCCAACATCACATGGCCATAACTCTCTAACCGTGAGGAGTTATGTGACGTTCCACATACCACCGGAAATGGCATGACATGTTTTATCCATCTAGAATAGTATTACCTGCAAATATATCAAAATTCATACCATTATCCATCAAACAAACGTTGGTCCATTATGCAAACCATATGCTACCCGAATTCACTACCAGACTTTCTTCAAGGGTTGACATCAATGACAACCAACCCAATTAATCAATAATCTCCCCCTTTGACATTGATGACAACACTCTGATGCAATATTGAAATCATATCACTCATGCTCCCCCTGGAACCATGTCTCTGTCCTCTACATATGATAAATCTACCCCCCTTTGTCATTAATGGAAAATGTATCTTTCCATCCGGGGCTGATCCCCCTAACTGAATTGTTTGATCTCCCAACTTGAACTGTGCTCTTTATGGTGCTTCCTCATGTACATCTAAGACATATAAGATAAGCATTCAAAAGCATTCATTTTGGAGTAGAAATAACTCTGAGTCTCTGGCAAAGATACTCAAAGGCTTCCCGTGGAAGCGGTTTTTTAAAGATGTCTGCCACTTGTTCTTTTGTGCCCACATATTGAACTCTAATGTTCTTTTATGAAACCTTTTCCCTTAGAAAGTTATTCTTGATTGGAATATGCTTCATCTTGGAGTGCATCACCGAGTTCTTTGAGATACTGATGGCTCTTGTATTATCAAAATAGATTGGAATGGGCTCATCATACTCAACCTGCATATCTTTCAGAGTTTGTTTCATCCATAGAACCTATGTACAACATGATGTTGTCGCAATATACTCTGCCCCTATTGTAGATACAGATACTGATGATTGTTTCTTGCTTAGCCATGATACTAAACACTCACCCAAGTAGAAGGCTGCTTGACTGGTGCTTCATCAATCATCAATGTAACCTACCCAATCTGCATCTATGTAGGCAATAAGTGATAGATCCTTTCCTTTTGGATACCATAATCCAAACTCTTCTGTTCCTTTGAGATATCTGAAAATCCTCTTCACTACTAATACATGTGATTCCTTTGGTGCTACTTGAAATTGTGCCACCTATCCAACTTATTGCATTACATCTGGTCTGGATGCTGTCACATATAGTAGGCTACCAATCATTGACTTGTATTGCCTCTGATTTGTAGAATTTGAATCATCATCTTTGCTCAACTTGCAACTGGTTTGTATGGGAGTGATAACTAGTTTGCAATCTTCCATTCCAAACCTCTTTAGCATTTCTCTGATATACTTGGTTTGAGAAATAAAAATTCCTTGGTTGCTTTGACGTATCTAAAGACCTATAAAGAAGGATAGTTCTCCAAGTAATGACATTTCAAATTCATTCTGCATGTCCTTTGCAAATTTATGGCTTAACTTGTCATCAGTACTTCCAAAAATAATATCATGAACATAAACTTCAATTAATAAAATACTATCTTGAGTTACCTTGATGTAGAGGTTGCTATATGCACTTCCTTTTTTGAACCTTGCCTGTTGTAGATATTTATCCAGTCTAGAGTACCATGCTCTAGGAGCCTGTTTTAGACCATACAATGCCTTCTTTAATTTATACACATAATTTGCATTCTCTGACAACTGAAATCCTTCTGGTTGTTCAATGTAGACTTCTTCTTCAAGTTCCCCATTCAAAAAAGATGATTTTACGTCCATCTGATACACTTTAATATTTTTGGAGCATGCATAAGCTAAAAGAAATCGGATTGCTTCCATTTTGGAAACTGGGGAAAATGTCTCTTCAAAGTCGATTCCTTCAACTCATGCATATCCTTTACATACCAATCTAGCTATGTTCCTTGTAACCTATCCATCTTCATTCAATTTATTCATGTATACCTACTTTGTGCCGATCACATTCTTATCCTTTGGTCTTCGAACCAATTCCCAAGTATCATTTTTCTCTATTTGATCCAATTATTTATCCATGGCCTTATTCCAAAATTCATCCTTGCCAGCCTCTTCAAAATAAGTTGGTTCAATCGTAGATGAGAGTGCTAGGTGCATTTGTTCTGGTGAACAGATTCTTCTTCTAGTCTCAACTCCTGCATCTTTGTTTTTGATAACCTGATCTGAAGGATGATTCTTCTATACTCGTCTGCTAGGTGTCTTTGGAGGAACTTGTTGAACTTGATCTTATACTTCTGTCAGATCCTTTTCATCTTTTGCTTTTTCATAAAGCTGTTCCATTGATTCATTTTCTTCTTCCTTTAATTCTTGTCTACCTGTTTCATCAATTGTTACGTTGATGCTTTCCAAAAATTTGTTTAATCTCAGGTTGTAACACTTGTATGCTTTCCTTGTGCTTGAGTAACCAACAAGTACTCCTTTGTCCACACGAGAGTCAAACTTTCCCATTCTACCATCTTTTCTTTTGATGTAGCATTTGCTTCCAAAAAATCTGAAGTGCTTCACATTTGCTGGTCGTCCTTTCCATAGCTCGTAGGGAGTTTTTTCAGTGTTTTTTTTGAGCATTACTCTATTTTGAATGTAAAATGTTGTATGCACTTCCTATGTCCAAAATATATCTGTCAATTTGTAATCCATTAGCATTGTTCAAGCCATTTCCTGTACTGTCCTGTTCTTTATTTCAACAACTCCATTCTGTTGAGGTTTCCTGGCAACGAAGAATTTCCTTTTTATTCCATTCCTATTGAAGTAGTACATAAATTAATTTGAAGTGAACTCTCCTCCATTATCAGATCTCAAGCATTTGATTTTTGGATCAATTTCATTTTGTACCATTTCCTTGTAGACCTTGAGGTTTTCAAAAGATTCTGACTTATTCCTGAGAAATAAAAATGCAGTCATTCTTGTATAATCATCAACTAATAACATAAATTATTTCTCACCGTTTAAACCCTTTGTTGTAGTTGGTCCAACTATATCAGTATGCACAATTTCCAGCGGTCTTGTCATTGAATATTCCTTTGATTTGAACCTGTTATTTGTTTTCTTTCCTTGTTGACAATGCTTGCATAAAGTGTTGGTTGGTTTCGTGATCTGAGGAATTTCTCTAACTGCTTCCCTTTTGATGAATTTGACAAGGTTATCAAAATGTATGTGACCCATTCTTCTTTTCCATAACCAACTTTCATCTTCCTTTCCTAGGAAACACTTTTCATTTCCAATTTCACTTAATACATATATGTTGCTTGAAGTTCTCGCAGTTGTCGCAATTAATTTTCCTGAGCCTTATTTTCTTATCTCACACTTTTGTGAATCGAAATTAACTTTATGACCTTGGTCACACATTTCAATCACACTTAGAATATTATGTTTCATATCTTCTACTAGTAGAACATTTTTTGCCTTGGTATTCTTGTTCCCAATTGCAACTGTGCCTTTTCCAATGATTTTAGCTGAATCATCATTTCCGAAAGAGACTGATCCATCTCTTTCCTTTCTTAATGTAAGAAACCTGTCTCTATCACCTATCATGTTTTTTGAACAACCACTGTCAACATACCAACCACATTTCTTCTGCTTAGCTTGTAGACCGAGTGTGCATTCTTCATTGCTGTACCAATTCTGCTTTCTTATCCATGTCCTTTTTTGAGGTTCTTGTCTGTTACTGTTGTTGTTATGTTGTGGTTCTCTAGGAGGGATTGTCATTATGAAATCTTTGGCGAATTATCTGTTAGATTCCACAACCTATCAAGATATTCTTTCCAATATGAATTTATGGTTACGCGGTGCCACTACTTCACCGTCATGGTAGCTATTTATTACATGTCTCGTCATGGATTGTATTAAATGATCTTAACTATTATTTGCGCGAGCTCTTCTCTCTGCATGATCTCTTCTCTCTGCACAATCTCTTCTCTTTGCACAAAATTGCTACCTTCGTCTGTGCGCTCTTCTACCTAATTCTTTCTCATTTGTGACATTTTATAGCTTTTTATTTTTACCTACTAATCTTCAACTTTATTCTTCTTCCCTGAACCATTTTCTTGCTTTGTCCTGTTTTTCTTTATTTTTCTTTCTTTTTCTACATTTTCTTCCTATACTACACTATGATACAAGTTCTATGGTACATATCCTACGCAATTCACCTAGTGCATGGAAGGATGACCATCCCTATACAGTTTCATTCAAATCCCATTCACTAGTCATTTCACGATTTGTCCATCCAACTGTTCTAGCTAAAAAACACCTATTTTTTTCACATATCTGAGCACATATGGCTCTAGCCAGTGCATCCTGAACTTTCCAGGGTGTTGTAAGAACTCACTGTCATAGAGAAATACTAGATCTCCTGTCTGGAAATTCTTCTGCTTGATGTGTCTGTCATACCATGCTTTTTCACATGCCTTCTGTACTTGCTGATGGAACCCTGCAAAAAATCATTTTTCTTTTAATATCAATAACTATGATATTCTTTCTTCTATTGCACCATAATCCATAAGGTATGTCATCACAAAAATGTGAAAACTTGGTATAAGAAATTCCATGGGAATGAATGCTTCCCGACCATATGCTAATCTAAAGGGTGTCTGACCTGTCAAATTCTTGCACATAGTTCTATAATCCCATAGCACTGCATGGATCATGCAGTCCCATTCATATCGTCCTATATTACATAATTTTTTCAATGCATTCTCTAGTATGTTATTGAAGGCTTCCACAGTTCCATTTTCTTGAGGGTGATATAAAGTTATCTTTTGATACTGAATCTGGAACTCTTCAGTCAATGCTGAAATTGTCTTGTTAAAAAGGGAGTCCCCTGATCACTCATAAGTACTTTAGGAAACCCAAACCTTGTAACTACGTTCTCAAATAAGAACTACACATTTGTCTCCATGCTGCAATCTGTAATTGGTTCTGCCTCTGCCCATCTTGTCAACTGGCTCCCGTTCTACTTGCTGGTGGATTAATTGGTCCGATAAAATCCACTACCCATTTGTCAAATTCCTACAAGGTGACTCTCAGATTTAAAGACATCTCATCCCTTCACGATGACCTTCCTACTCTTTGAAAAATCTCGCAACTCTAACAATATTTCGTAGCATCCTTATGAAGGGTGGGACACTATATCCCTACATGCAATATCTTTTGAGTTGTTTCCTTTCTTGTGTAATGACCTCCTACAATTCCGTCATGAACCTATACCAATATCATTCATCTTTCATTTTCTAATACACATCGTTGCAATATCCCATCTATTCCTAAATTATATAGATTTCCTACGATCAATTGATAATCCACGGTTTTAACCACTAATTTCTTCTTCCTTGCTACTATCATATCATATGGAGTGATTCTTGTACTAAACAAATGGACAATTTATGCAACGTGGTCGTCTACCATTTGAACTGAAAATAAATGTGCATCTGGTAAACTATTTTCTAGGTCCCCTGTGCCATCCCCTATCAATATTCATGACATATGGTCTAGTCCTGCATTCAGCTTCCCTGGCTTCACAATAAATTCAAATTCATACTCCTAGAAAAACAATAACCATCTGCAGATTCTCCCCCCCAACACTGGCTTGGTCACTAGATATCTGAGTGTAGAGTGTCTTGTATACATCTTGAAATTGGACCCCAAAAAATAGTGTTTGAAATTTTGCAAGGCATAAACCATTGCCAAGTCTTCCCTTTTTGTCTTTGTGTAATTCTTCTCAATAGTTGACAACTTCCTACTAGCAAAGGCAATTGGATGGTCTAACTCTCCCTCTCCTGGTCGGGCTAACACTAGGCCGAGCACTATCGATGATATGTCTAGATGAATATGAATCTCTTTCTTCCAAACCAAGAAGACCAGAATGGAAACAATTACTAACTTCTGTTTCAATACGTCCAGACCCTGTTGACCATTCCACTAAAACTTGATTTCTTTCTTTAATAAATTTTCCATCGGAGCTGTAATAGGCACATAACCTTTAATAAATTTCCTGTAATATCATGTATGACCCAAATTTGTTCTCAATTGTCTTACTGATGTAGGTGGCGGAAAATTAACAATCACCGCTATCTTGGCAGGAACAACCAACAAAACTTGCTTGCATACCGCATGACCTAGAAACATCCCAAATGGTGCACAAAAAATACACTTCTTCAAATTTAATGATATCTATTATTGTCTACATCTATCGAGCATCAACCACAGAGTTTCTATATGATCTTTCAGTAAGATAAACACAGTCTACTCATCTAAGTATACTTCAATAAATTTATGAATAAATTCCTTAAAATCTGCAACAACTACTCTAGAAAATAGAGTAGGTGCATTCTTTAACCCAAACAACATTGCTATGTACTGGAAGCTTCCCCATTCTATTGCAAATGTCATTTTATGTATGTATTCTGGTGCAATATTTATATGATGGTATCCTGAAAATCCATCAGTCAATGAGTAGGCCTCCTACCCTCCTACATTTTATAACACTTCATCTATAAAGGGGGTCAGAAATGGGTCGTGTTAACAAGGATCATTCAATTTCCTTAGGTCTACACAAATTCTAATACCCATTGTTTTCTTATCTTGAACTACCATTGGGATTATCCATTCAGAATCTACGATGGGATCAATGATGCCAACTTCTATCATTCTATGAAGCTTTGCTTTTACTTTTTCCTTGTACTTTGGATTCAATATGTAAGGTCTCTATCTTACTGGCTTAGCATCTGGTTTTAACAGAATCTTCATCTCGCTTAATTCCCCAACTATCCCCTTCATCTCTGAAAATATTCTTAGAAATAGATCTTGATACTCGCGCAGTAGTTCTACAACATTTTCAACAGTCTCATCGTTCCAATAGTCACCGATATTCACAAACTTAGGTTTCTCTTCATGCCAATATTCAATTTGCACACTCTTAATGGATTCACATTTGCACCGTATTCGAGTTCTGGACCTTCTACTGTGCTCTCCCCTTTAGTCTCTGGAACTTACACATTTCTTGGATATGCTTCCTCTTGATCTTCTTCAGTAACACTGTAACATCCCAATATTTCATGGGCTGTCACAAATTCTCTCTGCGCTCTACACGCAGGTACTATTTCTATCTAATATTCTTCAATAAAAATATTACTTCTAATTATTTGTAGAGCTACATCTACTAAGGGTGACTCAACTTAAAAAATAATTGTCACCTTGAAATTCCGGGTGAGCTCTTCCCAATCTGTTGTCCCTTTGTGCACTTCTAGTTCTAGATACCAGATCTTGGGAACCATCTCAAGTGTATGTATGAACCTATGAACCTGTGCATCCATTCCTGATTTGGCACCTGTCTCCAAGTTGTCATACACCACACATCATGATCTGTCAGACTTCTCATCTCTGTATACTTGTGCGTAATTTCTTATATTCCAAATCTAATTTGCGCCAGCCTTTTACAATGTTTCCAATTTCCTATTCCTTCCTTGTGTCTAGCCCACCATCTTGCTGGGGTTGCTCTCAGTGCAACATCTAATGTTGACAATATTTGTTGTTCGGGTATCTGCAACTCAAATTATTTTACAAAGGAACTTACATCATTTAATCGATCAAACCTTGGTGTATCACATACCTCTGTTATGATCCAACACAAAGAGCGAGTAATACGAGCACATGTTTTGGTCGATACTTCATGCAACGTGTGTTGCCAATGTTCAAGTCCTTCCTTTGAATAAGATGCACAAGAGATAATGCTTCTCCAACTAAGTGTACCATCCGCAGTAGGATTTACGTAATAATCCATGCATGCGATCATATTATATAGGTTTTGGGCCCGAGATATGATCAATTTTATGATAGTTATTAGGCACTTTTGCGAAATATAAATATGTGTTTTTCATGTTTTGGAGAAGATTTTTGAAGAATTTTGTGTTAAAACGGTATGATCTACACCATGTATGTATGATTCGTGTTTGATGTCAATATTAAGTATAATTCATCATGTTTTATAATTCCAAAGGTCTAATTCACATTTTTCTGGTGTTACAGGGAAACAACGCACCACATTTCTTCTTTCGACACTCAGTCCGACACTCCTTCCAACACTCGATTTGGTACCCGGTCTGACACTCCATCCAACACCTCATCCTGCACAAAAACGGTGGGCTATTTGGTGGTTATGGTATTGGCGGCCAGCGGTGGGTGAATCAGAGACATGGGTTTTTCTCATGCTTATCTCCTTCAGCTACTGAACTCTTGATAACTCAATTTTGGGTTGTTATGGTGGGTGATTATTGGCTCGCTCTGTTTCGGCAGTTAGGGCACCATTAATGAAAATTTCCAATTTTAGAAGTGGTTCGACCCTCCTGTGGTTGACCACTTGGTCTATAAACATTATAAATACCACCATGGTGGTCATATAATTGTGAAGCACTAGAAGAAGTCGTGTGTTAGAGCCAAAAATGATTTTGGCTCTGTTTTTGCATTTTTCAATTGCTAGAATTGTATAAGACTACATTTTTGAAGTTTTAATGGTGAAATC
>ML802386.1:179027-190984 GCA_009831015.1 Picea engelmannii
CCCCCCCCCCTCGCTTTCTTGTAAAGGAGAGCTAGTGGATGGTTGGACTTGGGAATTGGACCCAAGTAAAGTGGAACCAAGCAAAGATGATCCCAAAATAGTAGCACTCACATGGGTGTGATATGGCTGAGCCAGTGAGTTGGCGAGACTAGGAAATCCTCTTAGGATAGGAGGCAGATTTTGCAAGCATATGGAACGACGAGGATTCTGTGGGTCCTCTATGATGTCTGACTAGCAAAGTGAATGTGTGCAAATGGTGATGAGAGAAATAAATGAACAAGGGATTTGTATAATTTGGACCTTCACAATATATCTCACAATTGCATGTAATCAAAAGAGCATCATACATAAATCAATTGAAAAGAAGCATACATGTGGGTAGGTTGATTTTTTCCACGTGGGTTAACAAAGAAAACAAATGCTTGTGTCCTAAAAAGATGTAACTTCCTTCCTCTTAAATAGCACTGGACCTTCCAATAGTACTCAACAGTGGGGTCTGAAGTCACCGAAAGAGGAAATAGTGAAGGATGAAACAATCAGTTATGATGATGGGTAGAGGGTGGATATCCCGAAAGAGCTGGCGATATTTCCCAATAGCCACACAAAATCTCATCAAGGTGCAATTGCAGCCCACAATTTCCACCTGGGTAGATGTCCTAAAATTTGGCCACTAGGTACCTCGGTCAAAGTGCAACATTTATAGTTTTGGCCTCAGAAATGGGTCACGGGCTGGATCCCTTTCAAGAGTTGGGTGACTCAAGGGGGGATGCACAGAACAACCAGACCTCAGCCTTCGACCCTTCATGGGTATCTCCCTACCTTATGGTGTTAGGAACACTTGACTTGGAGGATTTTAAAGTTCCCTATTTGTCAACTTCTAATGTTTGAATATGTGAGAACTAGATAATGAGGGGTTATTTGGATGCTTACCCCTGAGATCCTACCTAGACTAAAAATTTCTTTTGGCACCTCCTGTGGAGGAAAACTTAGTGAGTTTTTAGAATTTTTTTAGATGTGGTTGGATGAGAGATTCAGGGTGTGAACCAATCTCGTTTGAATTAAGTGGGTGTGGATAATTTTCTTCAAGAAATAGTCGGATGTTTCGAAAACCATTTGGAGGAGACCTACTTCAACCTCCACAATTCGAGATGAAATTATGTGAGTGAGGAGTGAATTTGTGTGTGAGAAAGTGAACAAATGTGCCAAATTTTAATAAGTTAGGTGTAACCTTGCAACATGTGGACTTCCTATGGTCCTTACAAATCTTAGCTACCTATCTTACTAGATGTCATTGGTACAACCTTGTGTAATTTTAAAGTCCCTAAAGAACTAGCATGTGGTTATATGGGTCCTTACCAATCCTTTAAACTCCCTAATGTGATTTAATCTAAGAAATATTCACAAAACTATCCTAGATTGCAAACATCTGGGCATGTATGAGCCCATTACTATAATCTTTAATCTCCCCTAGTGATGTAAACTAAGTGTACTTATCCCTTGAGAATACGTTTCCCCCCCGCTTCCTTGTAAAGGAGAGATAGTGCATGGTTGGCCTTGGGAATTGGACCCAAGTAAAGTGGAACCAAGAAAAGATGATCCCAAAATAGTAGCACTCACAGGGGTGTGATATGGTTGAGCCAGTGAGTTGGCGAGACTAGGAACTCCTCTTAGGATAGGAGGGATATTTTGCAAGCGTATGGAACGACAGGGATTCTGTGGGTCCCCTATGATGTCTGACTAGCAAAGTGAATGTGTGCAAATGGCGATGAGAGTAATAAATGAACAAGATATTTGTATAATTTGGACCTTCACAATATATCTCAAAATCGCATGTAATCAAAAGAGAATCATACATAAATCAATTGAAAAGAAGCATACATGTGGGTAGGTCGATTTTGTCCACGTGGGAGAAAAAATAAAACAAACGCTCGTGTAATAAAAAGATGTAACATCCTTCCTCTCAAATAGCACTGGACCTTCCAATAGTACTCAACAATGGGGTCTGAAGTCACCAAAAAAGGAACTAGTGAAGGATGAAACAATCAATTATGATGAGGGGTAGAGGGTGCATATCCCGAAAGAGTTGGTGATATTTACCAATAGCCACACAAAATCTTATCAAGGTGAAATTGCAGCCCACAATTTCAACCTAGGTAGATGTCCTAAAATTTGGCCACTAGGTACCTCGGTCAAAGTGCGACATTTGTATTTTTGGCCTCATAAATGGGTCATAGGCTGGATCCCTTTCAAGAGTTGGGTGACTCAAGGGGAGATGCATAGAACAACCAGACCTCGGCCTTCGACCCTTCACGGGTATCTCCCTACCTTATGGTGTTAGGAACACTTGACTTGGAGGATTTTAAAGTTCCCTATTTGTCAACTTCTAATGTTTGAATATGTGAGAACCAGATAATGGGGGGTTATTTGGATGCTTACCCCTGAGATCCTACCTAGACTAAAAATTTCTTTTGGCACCTCCTGTAGATGTGAGTTTTTAGAAATTTTGTAGATGTGGTTGGTTGAGATATTTGGGGTGTGAACCAATATCGTTTGAATTAAGTGGGTGTGGATATTTTTCTTCAAGAAATAGTGGGACGTTTCAAAAACCCTTTGGAGGAGACCTACTTCAACCTCCACAATTCAAGATGAAATTATGTGAATGAGGAGTGACTTTGTGTGTGAGAAAGTGAACAAATGTGCAAAATTTTAATAAGTTAGGTGTAACCTTGCGACATGTGGACTTCCTGTGGTCCTTACAAATCTTGGTTACCTATCTTACTAGATGTCATTGGTACAACCTTGCGGAATTTTAAAGTCCCTAAAGAACTAGCATGTGTTTATATGGGTCCTTAACAATCCTTTAAACTCCCTAACGTTATTTAATCTAATAATGCTTCACAAAAATATCCTAGATTGCAATCATGTGGGCATGTATGGGCCCGTTACTAAAATATTTAAGCTCCCCTAGTGATGTAAACTAAGAAAGTAGCTTCAAAACTATCCTAAATTTGCAACATGGGGGCCCTTACAAATTTAATATGTTTGAAAAGAAACTAAGAGGAGCCCTAGGGGGGATTTGTCCTCTCCTAAATATTTTTTTAAGGGAGATGAAATGTCCCCTTAATCACTTTTTTTATTCTCAACATTGGTCTATGGTGCAAGAGAAGAGCATACTCAATGATTAAAGTTTGATTTCTAGTCCCAATGGAATTGTTTTTATATGTGATAGTAAATAATATCAACTTAAATTTTGCAATAAAAACAAGCCATCCATGTGGCAACTCAAAGAAAAAGAGGATAAATATGGTTCTTTTTAACCCCCTAAGTGCTTATTTTTTGACTAACCCTTCATGTGGGAAGGGAATCTAAGTGTGGTGCATTTACAAACTGCATAAAAGCAAGATTTTGAAGGCTAGGGGCCTTCAAAATATCACAAAAAAATCTTACAATGTTGGAAATCTGGACAGATGTGCGGGTCAAAGTTCAGACAGAGGAGCAGTGGGCACACAATGCATAGAGAACCGAGGACCTTTTGGCAAACTGTGCATAGAGAAATGAAGTGCATTTGGCGCACAATGATCAGAATGCACGTCTGTGGGTTGGAACACCCACACACGTTATGATATGCGTCGGGGGGGGGGGTGTAGATTTTAAGTGGAATTATCATCCTCCAGCTCCAAACTCAACTCTTTGCAGGTAAGGCTAGGCCAGTTATGATCCCTGCAAGGAAAATGGGTAAAAATACGTGTGCAAACAAACCAAATAGGGAGGAAATTGATACCTTATCCCCAGTATGGTCACCAATCTGTTGTGTCCCTTTCGTCACTTGAATGAGAAAAAGAGGGGCACTTGCAAGTCTATTTGGGCCTACTAGACATGACATAGGTTAGTGTATGAATCAAACAATTCAATCACATGAAATAAACAAACAACTAAGCCAACAACAACTAAAGAAATAAAACTAAAATGCATGAGGAAATTAGAACCAAAATCAATCAAACAAATGACCAATAATCGTGCCACCAATGGATAAATATATTAGTAGGAAAACACCATAGAGAAAGGAGGACTTATGGATGCCCTCTTCCTCCTTGGGAGGGCTCTTGAGTCCCCTATGTGAGAGCTCTTATTACAAATGGTAAACTAGAAAGCAAATGGTGAAGAAATCCAAGCTTATTCCCTTAAGAGGTGAGATGAATAACTTATTGAGATGATGCTAGTATGCTATAAGAAGAAAAGAGGTTCCTTGAAAGAGAATAGAGGTAGCATAACAATATAACGAGATTCTTGAATTCTTAGTGCACCCATGGCCTCTTTTTATAGCATGTCTTTGAGGCAATATCCAACTGGTCTTTAGTGTGAACAAGGGGCCCTTTAGGGCAGCCTTAGGTCTTTGACCAACTCCCCATTCAGATTCATATTGGATTTGAGGGTCAAATCAAGTTGGGAGCTGGTCCAAAAGTGGGTGAGGGGATGGAAAGAACCATAAATGCATCGTTCATAGGAGTGCACGACGTTTCTCGTACACAGTCGCGCATCGAACGCATGTGCGCTCTAATGGATTTTTTGGCCTGCGCACGTGCATGCGCTTCCTTTAGTGTTTCAATGCATGCCAATTTTTTGACCAGCTGTATAATTTATGCCTTTTGGAAATGCATTTTTGGGGTTGCAGGTGAACTAATAGGTGTTTGGAGATGCTGTATTTCTGTAACCATTTGTGGACAGAATTTGAGTGATAACAATCTTTATCTAGGTAGATAATACATTCATATATCTTCTGCATAGACCCTTGTAGAAATCCCTTTATGTGACATTATGAGACTGGGTACAATCTATTGCAAACTCTGCAATGTAACCCCCCAGTACACTATTCAACTAAAAATCAACTACGTGAGAAACTTTATTACTTACTGTATTCAATTGTCTGATTAGTTCAGGGGTCCAATTTCTTGGAGCTTTAGCTCGATATCTTCAAACGTTCTCCACTAGCCTTTCTAACCATTCAGTCAAAATTATCGAAAATTCACCAAAGAAGATTTCATGAAGATCTATTGTAAGGTACCAGATCTATTATAATAGCCAAAGACATAAATATTGTAGAGAATAAAAATGAAACAACACAATATATGAAACCACAACACCAAAATAATACCTTTATACATAGGAAATCAATTTTCACTTGCCTCTTCAAGGGGGAAACCTCCAACAGAGCAACACTCTTTTACAATAATTCTCAAGACAAAGGCTTCTCATGCCTTCAACTTCTATTTATACTAAATCTATCTACCCAAAGAACAATCTAGAGGAAGATCTTCTAGAAGCAAAAGCTTCTATAGGTATTCTTACATTTGACTTATTCTTTCTTATTACTAGGCCTTATTAATATTGGACTTTATTACATGGAAAATATATTATTCTACCTATGTGAGGGGTTAGGGAGGTTAGGTCCCTAACATGTCCTCCCCATTAAAAAAAATGGAGGTTAGGCTTGAGATGAGGAAATTGTTGCAGAATGGTAGTTAGTTCCAAGGTGTCATCTACTGGATTTGTATCTTTCCACTTTAATAACACTTCCTTGATGGTGCGCTAACAGAGACGACGCTCACACTAGTCCAAAACTGCTTTTGGTTGCAACTAGATGGAGCCTTCTTCATCCAACTCGAGAAGACTGGTTTGAGTTTGGAACTCAAATTTAATCACCTTATTTAAGTAGGAGACATGAAAAATAGGATGGAGCTTAGAACGAGTGGGAAAATCTAACTGACAAGCCACCTTTACCATGCACTTAAGAACTATATAAGGACCATAAAATTTGGGCACTAGTTTCTAACAATTGTCATCCTTGAGTGAAGTCTGATTATAAGGTTGTAGTCAAAGAAACACTTGGTCCCCTTCAAAAAATTGATGTTCAGAGTGACCTTGATCTTCTTGTTTCTTCATACGATTTTGAGCCATGACCAAATTCTCTTTGAGGATACGAAGAATAGCCTCTCGAATAGTAAGAATTTAGTCGACCGCCTGGACCTTCGAGACACCAGGAATGTATGAGAGAAATGGCGAAAGATTTTGTCCATATACTGCTTCAAACAGAGTCATGCAAGTAGCAATATGATAAGAAGTGTTACACCACCATTCAAATATGGGTAACCATTGAGCCCAAGGATGTTTCCTCTCAAATGAAAAACACCTCAAATGTGTTTCCAAACACTTGTTGACAACTTCAGTTTGACCATTAGTATGGGGATGATAGGCTGTGCTAAGATGCAATTGGGTGCCCAATATCTTGAAAAATTCTTGCCAAAATTTGCTGGTGAAAGTGGGATCTCAATCAGAGACAATGGAATGAGGCATGCTATGAATCTTGAATATATGATCCATGAAAATTTGAGCCACTGTGGAGGCAGTAAATGGGTGTCAAAGAGCACAGAAATGAGCATATTTGGAAAGATGATCAATGATCACCATGAAGATGGATTTATTGCCCGATTTATGTAGGCCAACAATGAAATCCATAGAAATATCCCAAATAGCAAGTGGAATTTGAAATCGTTGTAGTCTACCCATGGCTTTGACTGTTTCTCCCTTGTTGCATTGACAAACATCACATTTTTCCACAAAGGTACAAACGTATTGCTTCATACCATGCTAGAAAAAATAACGTTTGACCCTGTCATAGGGTTTGGTAAACCCAGAATGACCAACTGTGGGTGTAACATGAAGCTCAAAAAGCAACGTGGATTTAAGTTGCAACCGTTTTCTTAAATACATATGGCCTTTGTAGAAAAACTCTTCATTGTGCCAAGATTACTCTGGAGAAACTAGAGAATTGTCTTGCAATTGTTGTATTAGATGCGACAATTTGGGATCTTGTAGCCATTCTTGGTGAACATCTTGGAGTCAATCTGGTACAATGAAGGATAGAGAAAAGAGAGACCCTTCATCTTCATATTTCCTTGAAAGAGCGTCTACAACCACATTGTATTTACCTTTCTTGTAAATGATATCATAATCATATCTAAATATCTTTCTCACACATTTTTGTTGCTCCGTGGATGAAAGTCATTGCTCCAGAAAATACTTGAGGCTCTGATGATCTATCTTAATTTGGAAGTGTTTCCCCAATAGATAAGGGTGCCAAGGATCCACAACATGTAGAATGGCCATAATTTCCTTTTCATAGATTTATTGGCCCAAATGGTGCTTTGATAGTTGTTTGTTAGTGAAGGCCAAAGGATGACCATCTTTCATAAGTATTGCACCAATTCCTTTCCCTGAAGCATCACATTCCAGGAAAAAGGTATTTCAGAAGTCAAGGGGGCCCAAGACAAGAGTAGTGAACATAATCTCTTTCAAGGCTTGGAGGGAGTGATCATTTGTTGTATTCCAAATGAAATCATTCTTTTTAAGGAGAGTAGTGAGAGGCACTACATTTTTTCCATAATTCTTAACAAACTTGTGATAATATCCTATTAAATTGAGAAACCCACACAAGCTCTTGAGATCCTTGGGACAAGGCTAATCCTTCATAGCTTCAATTTTATGAGGATCCACCCTGACAACATTCTTGCCAACAATATGACCCAATTAATCCACTTCTGAGGCTCCAAAATCACATTTAAATTGTTTGAGGAAAATATGTAGCTATGCCAACAATATGACCCAATTACTCCACTTCTGAGGCTCCAAAATTACATTTAAATTGTTTGAGGAAAAGATGTATCTGAGAGGGTAGATGAAGAACTTGATCCACATGGGACATATGGGTTGTCCATGTTTTTACTATAGATGAGAATATCATCAAATAAAACTAAGACAAAATGACAGAGAAAAGCACGAAAGACATGATTCACGAGGCTCTAGAAAGTGGATGGATCATTACACAAGCCAAAGGGCATGGCCAAGAACTCATAGTGGCCCTCATGAGTTCAAAAAGTAGTCTTAGGAATGTCTACCTCTTTCATACATATCTGGTGGTAGCTAGAGCAAAGATCAAGTTTAGTAAATAATTGGGCACCACTTGATTCATCCAAGAGATCATCAATGACATGGATCATAAATTTATCTTTGATTGTGAGTTTGTTGAGGGCCCAAAAGTCAGGACACATGCACCAAGAGCCTTATTTATTAAGTACCATGATCAAAGGAGAAGAGTATAGGTTGTTACTAGGATGGATAACACCCGCAATGAGCAATTCTTGAACATTTTTCTCAATTTCTTTTTTCTCTGCAAAGGGATGACGATAATAGTGAACATTGGGAGGAAATATTCCAGGTACTAGGGGAATGGAATTATTATGAACACCATGGGAAGGGGGAAGTCCCTGAGGAGTGGAGAAAATGACTTGATGTTTGGAGATGATGGCTTGGAGGTAGGATTCATAGAGGGTGTCTTAGTGGTGTGAATGGAATGGAGTTATGAAATAATGTTAGAATAACCTTTATTGAGGAGGTTTTCCATGCATGGGAAATGATGATTTCAGAGGAGATGATGGTGATGATGTGGAACTTAAAATACATGAGGATGGGACCAAGATTCTGTAACCATTATGCACCAAGAACAATGTCAAAACCACCCATGTATATAGAAAACATATGAGATTTCATGTGGTACTAACCAATTTGTAGATGCACATTTTCACAACGCCCCCGACATTTCATGGAACCTCCATTGGAAATCATGATTTGAAAGTTGTTGACTGCACATATATATAAATTAGTTTCTTGGGCAATGTGACGATGCATAAAATTATGGGTGCTGCCATTGTAAATGAGGATGATGACCTTCCGATGCTTAATGTAACCAATTACCTTGAGGGTTTGGGGAATAAAGAAGCCAGTGAGAGCATTCAGGTAAATGACTGGTTCAAATTTTTGGGGATTCAAGGGTGCAGTAATATCAATTGGCTATGAGAACTTGACCACAAGGGGGTCCTCGACCGATTCTTTCGAAACATCCTCAGAGATGGCCATAAAAGTATTTTGTTCCTTACACTTGTGACCCACATAAATTTGTCATCAAAATTATAACAAATTCCCTTGAGCTAGTGTTCAACCATTTATGCCCGAGTCAATTTATGGATCTTTAGTGGAGTGGAAGGAGGGGCTGGAGTGGTGGGTTTAGGGCCGGGAAGAAAGGGTGGTTTTCTGGTTTGAGAAGAGAAAACCTGTTGTGCTTCCTTAGTTATTTTAGTAGCTTCCACCCAACTCTGAGGGTGAGCCATGAGGATATGGGAATGAATCTCATCCTTGAGGCCACTAATAAAGAATTCTTGAAAAAAATTATTAGACATGGCCTCCGTGGAAAAATCCAAGTGCTCAAAAGAAACTATAAAGTATTACACTGTGCCAAATTGTTTCAACTTGGTCAAACAACCTAAATGGTGCATGTCAGTGTCAAATAATTCATAAAGCTCTGCAACAATATGTGTCCAAGCCACATACTCTTGGCGATAATTTTTTATCCATTTCCACCATTGCAAACATTCCATATCTAGATGGAGAACACCATACCTAAGTTTGGCCAACTCATAATTAATGTTGTCCAAAGAGAAATAGTGTTCCATTTGAGTGACCCATCCCGTGGGATCTGATCCATCAAATTTTTTCACCTCCATGCAAGGGGGACGCAGGTCCCGCTGAAAGTGGTTGGAAGGAAAAGAGGTGGACTGGGAGGATTCAATACCTTCAGGGTTATAAGGTGTGGAAGAAGAGAAGGGATATGGGATGGGAAAAATTGTTCACTACGTCCTGACATTGATGACACATGGAAGTCAATTGAGTGATGGATGTGGGAAGTGATTTGAGCGGAGCAATACGAGAGTTTAGGTTAGAAATACTAGAATTAATTTAATAAATATCAATCCGGGTTTGGTCATTAGATTTTTCCAAGGCAATGAGATGTTGTTCTCATTATTAGCTGAGAGTGTGGGCCATGGGGATGGGATAGGGGGGAAAGTGGGATCTCAAAGAAAGGGGTTACTAGTGAATGGTATCACTATGATCAATTCAAAGAGAGGAAGTCAATGGGATAGGTGCCAAATAGGGGTGTCGGGTCCATAGGAAACAAATTTGCCGAAAAATGATAGGTATGACTATGATCAAGGTGAAGAGAGGAATCCAATGGGATAGGTCTCAAATAATGGTGCAAGAAGGATCCATACCTTTTTTTACTCTTGTGGAGTTATACTCTAATCTGAATAATACCGTAGTGATGAAATGGCCAAATTCTTAACAGGAAGAAATGTGTAGGAATTTTTCAACTCGAATGTAGGAGGTAAGGTTGCACGATAGTAGATCTTGTATGTTCTATTTCCATCCCAAGGGTTAGGGTGTTTAGGGTTTCTACAGACAAAGGTTTTCCTTATGCTATAGATCTCTGATATACATGCAAGGTCCAACAATAATACTCAACCCAATATCTCAGGGCACCAACTAAGGAGGCTAGATCGTTCCCTTACTCATACTACCTGACTACCTAGGTACTAGAGAGTATCTTCCTGAGTTCTGTTCTAGGTGGAACTATAGGAACAATCAAGAGAATTATTGGTTTATCTACGGAGGGATTCAAGATATCTAGGCTGATCCATGTACATGTGTTGTCTGATGTGCTACCACTCAAAGGGATACCAATATGGGTTATAAGGGTGGCCAACAATGTGCTCTGAAGTACCACTTATAGGTCCAGTGTGTATTCTTCCCCGACCACAAATTTATGCATTGAACATTATAACTCTTTATATTTAATACACCATAATACTTCTCTACCGGAAAAAAATAACCCACAATTTTCTGCCAAGGAAAGTGATACCACTTGTAAGGTACCATATCTATTATAATAGCCGAAAACATAATTATTGTAGAGAATAACAATGGAACAACACAACATATGAAACCAAAACACCCAAATAATACCTTTATTGATAAGAAACAATGTTCACTTTCTTCTTCGAGGGGGCAACCTACAACAGAGCAATGCCTTATTACAATAATTCTAAAGACAAAGACTTCTCATGCTATTGACTCCTATTTATACTAAATCTATCTACCAAAATAACTATCTAGAGGAAGATCTTTTAGAAGCGGAATCTTTTATTAGGTCTTGTTACATTTGAATTATTCTTCCTTATTACTAGGCCTTATTAATATTGGACTTTATTACGTGGAAAATATATTATTCTACCTACGTGAGGTGTTAGGGAGGTTAGGTCCTTAACATCTATGAGCACAGACCTTTGTAACCATTGTTCATCGTTAAGTCATGGGTTCCTATTCTTTTCTATGGAAAATTCTCGTTACTTCCTCTCTAGCCATTATGTGATCTCTTCCTTATTCAACCTCCAAAATATTCCCCTCAATTACAGATCTCGGTCTCGACAACGAAACCATTTGTTCGCATGCAGTGGAAATACCTGGGGTTAATCATCGATATACCAATAAAACCCTTAGACACCGACTCTTTCGACATCACCTGTAGAGCAAGTGAAGTCTCACCCGAGGTATCTAGAGGAGATGCATGAACCAAGGTTCTACAATGATGAGGGGAAGTGAGGCATTCAACATGTCTTTACTGTGTGCATTGTTTCCATTACTTAACAATTACTTTATCATGAAAAATATCCTATGTGAGACATTGCTTTACTTGACATTCATCCATTTACCAGTTACTTCAATGTGTGCTATTGTAACTGTTATCACCAAAAACTTGCTCATAGTAATACAAGAAATGGATGAAGAAAAAACAACATAGATACAACATACTTCCAATATTTACAAAACCAATTTTAACAAGGTGACCAAAACTATGTAAAATACCCACAAATTTGTGCGCACTTCCAACAAATTCAGCATGCGCACTAAAACAACTCCAAATTCATGTAGTGCATGGCTCGCACAACTATCCATGAAGAAACCCACACAGATGCATAAACAACGTATTTTTGAATTTGGTCGGGCCTCAA
>ML802386.1:195038-222160 GCA_009831015.1 Picea engelmannii
TTGGACTGACCATCTTAATCATGTGGATCAAGTTCTCCGCCTACTCTCTCAGCACCAGCTTTTCCTGAAACAGTCCAAATGTTCTTTTGGTGCCTTCGAAGTAGAATACTTGGGTCATCTACTGGGAAAGGATGGCATAAGGGTGGACCCAAGAAAGATTGAAGCTATGCAAGACTGGCCACACCCAAAGACCCTCAAAAGCTTGCGCGGATTTTTGAGCCTCACAGGGTATTACCGCAAGTTCGTTAAGAACTATGGGAAGATTGCAGCACCTCTCACGACTCTCCTAAAAAAGAACTCTTTCACTTGGACTCCAGCAACAACTCAAGCTTTTCAAACCTTGAAGACAACCATGTGCACCACTCTGGTTCTAGCCCTTCCTGACTTCACAAAGACTTTTGTGTTGGAATGTGACGCCTCAGGAAAAGGAATTGGTGCGGTCCTTATGCAAGAGGGTCGACCTTTGGCCTTCACTAGCAAGCATCTGTCTGAAAAGAATCTGGGCAAACCCATTTATGAAAAATAAATGTTGGCGATTCTGCATGCTGTTGAGTTGTGGAATCCGTATCTCTTGGGGCAACACTTCCAAATTAAGACAGACCATCAAAGCCTCAAGTACTTTCTGGAACAACGCATTTCCTCCTAGGAACAACAAAAATGGGTGACTAAGCTCTTTGGATATGACTGTGAGATCATTTACAAGAAGGGCAAAGACAATGTCGTGGCGGATGCACTGTCCCGAAAATATGAAGGCGAAGGATCTCTTTTTTCTCTTTCCTTCATTGTACCTGATTGGCTCCAAGCTGTGCGCCAGGAATGGCTTCAAGATCCCAAAATTTTGCATATGATACAGCAACTGCAGAACAAGGCTCCGACTCCCCTAGGATACTCCTGGCTCCAGGATGAGCTTCGATATAAAGGTCTCTTGTATTTAAGTAAACAATCCAAGCTCAAATCCACGGTGCTTTCTGAGCTTCATGCTACACCCACAGCCGGGCACTCAGGTTTCACCAAAACATATGACCGTGTCAAACGCTCTTTTTTCTGGGAAGGTATGAAATAGGACATCCGTAAGTTTGTCGCTGAATGTGAGGTGTGTCAACGCAACAAGGGAGAAATAATCAAATCCCCAGACACCCTCCAACCGCTTCCGATTCCCCCTGCTATTTGGAAGGATATCTCTATGGAATTTATTATAGGCCTACCCAAGTCGGGGAATAAATCAGTCATAATGGTGGTGGTGGATCACCTCTCCAAGTATGCTCATTTCTGCGCTCTTTCCCACTCATTTACTGCCTCCACGGTGGCTCAAATTTTCATGGACCAGGTATTCAAGCTACATGGGATGCCGCACTCTATTGTTTCTGATAGAGACCCAACTTTCACAAGCAATTTTTGGCAAGAATTGTTTAAGCTACAAGGCACACAATTGCATCTCAACTCAGCTTATCATCCCCAAACGGATGGTCAAATGGAAGTTGTCAACAAGTGTTTGGAAACATATCTGAGGTGCTTTGCCTCGTACCCTTAAAGAGAACTTGGTCATGGCACAAAATCGAATGAAGCAGCAAGCAGATCAAGGTCTCTCTGAACGTCAATTTGCAGAAGGGGATCAGGTGTTTCTGAGACTGCAACCATATAAGTAAACTTCCCTCAAGGCCGAGCATTGTCAGAAGCTAGCACCCAAATTCTATGGCCCTTACACAGTTCTCAAGCATGTGGGACAAGTCGCATATCAGTTAGCTCTGCCCAGTCAGTCGAAGCTACACCCTGTTTTTCATGTTTCATGCTTGAAGAAGGTGGTTGGAACCATGTGCCAAATTCAAGCTAACCTTCCAGAGTTAGTTGAAGAAGGCTCCATTTGGCTCCAGCCAGAAGCAGTTTTGGACCAGCGTGAGCGTCGCCTGCGTTAGAGAACCATCATGGAAGTGCTAGTATAGTGGAAAGGCATGACTCCAGCAGATGCCACTTGGGAACCAACTACCATTCTGCAGCAGTTTCCACATCTGAAGCCTTGAGGACAAGGCTGTTTTTAAGGGGGCGGACATGTTAAGGTCCTAACCCACACAAAGGTAGATCAATGTATTAGGATGGAATAAAGGTCAATATTAATAAGGCCTTTCAATAAAATAGAATAAGGCAGATGTAAGAAGACCTAATAGAAGCGTCTGCTTCTAGAAGGGTCTTCCTCTAGATGCTTATCTTAATAGACATATTTAGTATAAATAAGAGGCAAAGGTATGAGAAACCTAGCTTGGATATTATTGTAATAGAGCGCTGCTTGACTGGAGGTTTCCCCCTCGAAGAGGCCTGTGAACATTGCTATCTGAATCAAAGTGCTATTTCTGTTGCTATTTCGTATATCATTTCTGTGTAATGTGAAGATTATGCTGGATATTTTACTGTTATTCTGTCATTTCTAGCATTTCATTTCTGTTCTGCATATTTTATATATCTGGTATCTTGCAGATATTGTGAATAAATGTCTAGAAGAATATGTCAAGTGGTTTCCCTTGGCGAAATGGTGACCCAACACATCCTTCCATACTTCATAAAAAATGTCTCCATTTTTGGAACTTTATGGATATCATCCTTCATCCATCACATCACCCTTGAAAGGGACTACAAAGGTTCAAGTGGTGGAGGACCACATAGGGCACCAACAAGAGGTTATCAATCTATTGAAGGACAACTTGGTTTTGGCACAAAATAGGATGAAACAACAACCAAATCAACATCACAGTGAAAGCGAATTTTGTAATGCCCCTTTCCAAATAATAGGTCTAGGAGATCGACATAATAGCCTAAGTGATTCATGTATGATATAGTTAGTGGAGAAAAAAGGAATCAATTAATTATTTAATGTCATGGGAGCAAGAAATTAATATTTTTAAAAGGTGACATTGAGTAATTAGGTAAAAAGGTGTTTTAAGAGAATTTGAGTTAATAAAGTCACTTTAATTCATTAATAGGGTAAAAGGGTCGAAAAGGGTCAACGAGGAAATCAAAGGAGAATGAGGGTGACCTCTCTCATTATGCATTAGTTTTTTTTCTATAAATGATTTTAGAGAGCTCTTGTGGCTTTGGATCTTGGGAAGAAAAACCCTAGAGGAATTTTGAGACTGGGTTCGGTGGTGAAACTATCCACCCTAGCCGATCATAGAGAAGGGATCATAAAATTTATTCATTGTGATTTAGTGGCGATGATTAATTCATCTTTGGGAACTGAGTTTTCATTCATAGGGGTTGATTTTTCTTGAAGAAGGCTAGTATGGTTTTGTGGTTGTGTTTTTGGGTGTGTGTGTTGCATTTTCTTGAGGTTGGAGGAAGAGTTTCTCTTTGTGGGTCGAGTTGTGGTTGAGTGGGGTGATTTATTTATTATTGGGTGAGTCTTTGGTTGATTGGAGGCTGAGTTTCCCTTTCTCACTGAGTTTCGTGTTTTCTAGGATGAGATTCCTCTTAGATGGGAAAAATATTACCTTGTTGGTCCAAATACCAATTGTGTAGAGGGCCAATTTGGTTGTTTAGAGGGTGATTTCATTGTTGGGGATAGGAGTTTCCCTTACCCTAGACCGAGTTTTATTTTTTGTGGGATGAGTTTGGAGGTGCTAGGAACATTAATTCAACATGGGACTGGTTTTATCACTGATTGGAGGCGAGTTTACTGCATGAACATAATTGATTAGTTGTTGGGCCTTATTATTTATTGTTGTATCCGAGTTTGAGTGTTTGGAATCGAGCCATATCTATGGGATGAGTTATTTCCATATTGGACTGAGTCCCTTATCATAAGGTATTTGTTCTACTATCCATTCTATTGCAGCACACAAACAACATCTACATGCTTGTATTTCACTTGTATGATTGTTGTATATTTCCTTTGTTTATAGGCAACTCTGTATTTAATGAATAGGTCATATCATATCTTCATTGGCTTGTTGTTATATTATTTTTGATATGACAAGTTGTACTTCTCTAACCATATAATATCAATGAAATATGTTTATGGGTATTCATTTTGTGTGTCAACTATATACTGTTAGAAAACAATCCAAAAATGTTAGTTTATGATAAATTTTGCTTGCACTCAAATTGTTTGATAAACTGTCCACACCAATAAACTGAGCTTAATTTGGAAATTGTTTTAGCAAGGGACATTACAATGGTATCAAAGCTAGTATTCCTACCATCCTGAACATTACATGGTGCTTTGATGCTTCCTGGGGACAAAACACACATTACATACCAGAAAAGAAGGTATAGAGGGGCATAAAACATATTTCACTCAAAAGAAGAAGTGGACCAACCAAAGGAAGAATAAGAGGGAGACATGGGGGAAAATAATGAGGAAAGGGAAATGTAGATCCTATATGGATTAGCCAATAGACAACAAAAATTGGTACAACTCATGACATGGTTAATTGCTAGCACTCAAGTGAACCAAAATCATGGGGGAAACAATGGTGTGGGGGGCATTAATGGACACAATGGGAACCAAAACCATGGGGGTGAAAATGGTGCAGGGGGTTCTAATGGGAACAATGGGAATCATTTAGAAGGAAACAAAAATAATATTCCCTCACACATTGGCACTAGGACCACGAATATAATGATTTGTAGACCATTTTTTCCTCAATTCTTGGGGGATCATAAAATAAGAAATCCAGGGAAGCAAGGATAGGGTGAAACCTTTGATGATTATTGGAGGGAGTATCAGGTCTTGGTGATGATTTCAAGTAATCCATGTCACTACAAGACTATTGTACCATCAAATATAGGAAAAAACCAAGGGATTTCAACAAGGGTCCCTAGAGCATTAATCTCATGCAGAAGGTTGGAATGTTACCATTCCTTCCTTTGATGGTTCCAACAAGTGCACAAATAAAGCATGGGTATAGAAGTTGGACAGATACTTCCAATTCCCTATTAAGGATGAAAAAGAAATCAAATTCACTACTTTTCACTTAGATGGAGAGGCCCATGAGTGGTGGTACCATGTATTGGTCACTCTAGGACATGCCAACATTTTCTATTTGGACTTCACAAAGAAGTTGATGGAGATGTTTTAAAAGAAGGATTCAAAATTACATTTCAGAGAGTTAGCACAGCTTAGTCAGGTTGGGACATCGAATGCCTACATTACAGAGTTCCAAAGGCTTGCAGTCACGATGATAGATATATCTGAGCATAGGTTAGTGATGTTTTTCACTAAGGGTTTATCCGAGCCACTATGTGGTTGGGTGAAATAATTCAAATCAGAGACTCTACAATATGCCATCATCAAGAAAGAAGACATGGAGGATGTGGTCCAAAGAAATTTTTTTTCTCCAACCCTTTCATTCCCCAGAAAAACAAAGATAATAAACCTTTTCAGAAAGAGTGGAATGGAAAGGAAAATTTGGATGAGGCGACTTGTAATGATTTGAGAATAAAGAAGATTTCCTTCAATTGCAAAGATCCTTGGGAATCAGGACATAGGTGCATGGGGAAGGGAAAGGTAAACTACATTTAGGTGCACTCAGATAGTGATGAGAAAGAGGAGGGAGTTACATAGGAGTATGGAATCAAGAAGGGATGCTTGAGTGATGAGAAACCTCATGAAGAGGCTAAGGGTGTGACTATTTCCAATGTATCATGAAACCCTAGATACTACACTTTTGGATTCATATGGGTACTATGGGGACAATGTTTCACAACTTTTATTGATGGTGGGGCTACCCACAACTTCATTGATGCAACATTGGTGGCGGGAGACAAATGGATAAAGAGGACTTCAAGGGATTCAATGTGGTAGTTCCTGATTGATTTAATATGACATGCATGCAAAATATTTCGTGGTTGTTCGTGACGTTAGGAAACTATACATTGACCGAATATTTTTATGTGGTTGATTTGGAAGACATCGATATAGTTTTGGGTGTTTAGTGGCTTCATTCCTTAGGGGAAATTACAATGAATTACTAGGTAATGGAGATGAAGTTCAATACAAAAAATGACAAGAAGGTTGTTTTGAGGGGCATGTCAAATGGTGGTCCTAATATTTTGTCAGCCAAAAGTATGGAGGCCATATTTAGACACATAGATGTAGTATGTGCAACCGAGTGCTTGATTACAGCTTAGGAAAAATAAAAGGGTTGACAACATCATCATGTAGATATTCAAGCATTGTTGAGTAGGCATGACAAGGTTTTTGGACATATGCCTCTAGGGAGACCACCTAATAGGGTATTTGAGCACACCATTGAGTTAGAGGAGGGGGAAAAATATGTGATCAATACTCCCTATGGACATCCAAATAAATTGAAGGATGAAATTGAAAAGGCTATTAAGGAATTGCTAGAGATGGGACACATTAGACCTAGATCTAGTCCATTCCCTTCTGTAGTGTTGGTGAAGAAGAAGGATGGCACAAAACGTGTTAGGGACCTAACCTACCTAACCCCTCAAGTAGGTAGAATAATATATTTCCATGTAATAAAGGTCAATATTAATAAGGCCTATCAATAAGGAGGAATAAGTCGATTGTAAGAAGACCTAATAGAAGCTTCTGCTTCTAGAAGCATCGTCCTCTAGATTGTTCTTTCAGATAGATAGATTTAGTATAAATAAGAGTAGAGGGTATGGGAATTTTTGTCTTGGATATTATTGCAATAAATATTTTCTCTGCTGGAGGTTTCCCCCTCGAAGAGGCAAGTGAACATTGATATCATTAATGAAGGTTCTCTTTCTAGTATTATTCTGGTTATATCATTGTTGTTTTTCCATTTCTAGCTAAAATATTTATGTTTTACATACTATTCTATATCTAGAATACTACAAGTGGTATCATAACACTTTCCTCGGCATAAAATTGTGGGTTAATTTTTTTCAGGGTAGAGATGTATTTCAATGTCTTAAATCTATAGAGATATGCCGTTACGTGCATAAACCCACGGTTGGGGAGTAATACATGCAGGAAATACAATAGGTACTCAAGAGCACATTTTTTGGACACCCTTGTAACCCCTGTTGGTACCCCTTAGAGTGGTAGTGCATCAGACAACACATATATACAAATCAGACTAGATCTCCTGAAGCCCTTCATAGATAAACCGATTGGCCGCCTGATTGCTATAGTGCCACTACGAAAAACACTTGGGGAGATACTCTATAGTAACTAGGTAGTCAGGTACTACACATTTCTTCCTGTTAATCATTTGGGAAATTTTCCACTGCAATATTATTCAAGCCGGAGTATAACTCCGCAGGAGTAAAAAAAAAAAAAAAAAAAAAATGAGTATAGTGGTCCCACCGACATACTTATTTGGGAACTATCCCATTGGATTCCCATTTTCTCCCTGATCGCAGTCATACCTTTCATTTTTAATCATTTTTTTTTTCAGTGGACCCGAACCCTTCTCAAATTCCCTATTTTTCCACCTATTCCATTATATCTCCCTTCTCGCCCTGATTGTCATGGTACCTATCACTTATAAGTCCTTTTTTGTGGTCCCACCCACCCATTTTTCCTTACCCACACTTCCCCTCTCCAAATGACCACCACTCGCAACCAAGACCTACAAGCTTCCATCAATCAAGTGACATCTGAGATTGACTCTACCAATTCCCGCCTTGCACAATTCGAGACCCAAGTCGAGCACACATTTGACACAATGGAAGCCAACTTCATGAACCAATTTAACACCCTTCAGTCTACTATCAACCAGTTGTTGAACTTCCCTTCGGGTCCTTCCTCCTTGGACCAACACGATGCTGTTTATTCCTCTCATTCTATACATTTTCAATCCAACTCCTTTCAGCGTGACCCTCATCTTCCCCACGTCGAGGTCAATAAATTTTATGGCTCCGATCCTACGGGTTGGGTCACTCAAATGGAGCATTATGTTTCTTTGCATGGTATTATTGATGAGTTAGGCGAACTTCACTACGTTGTCCTCTATCTAGATCCTGAATGATGGAAATGGTGGAAATGGTGTAAAAATTCACTTTAGGGGTATATTTCCTGGACCCAGTTTGTTGCAGAGCTCTATGACCTATTTGACACTAATACCCACTATCTCAGTCGTTTGACCAAGTTGAAATAGTCAGGCACAATGGAAGAATTTATAATTTCTTTTGAAAATTTGGCCTTTCGAATCGTGGGTATTTCCGATGCTTTCTCCTGTGAATGCTTTATCAGTGGCCTAAAGGATGAAATCCGATCCTAGGTTCTCATGACCCTCCCTCATAATTTCTTGGAATCTACTAAACATGCTAAAGAGGCCCAACAAATTGTTTTTTCCCAGAACAAAAAATCCTCTTTTGTTCCTTGCCCTTGACCCACTAATCCTAACCCCCCAGTTAGTCCCCTAAAGCTCCAAAAATTAACTAGGGATGAAATGGATGAACACCAACTAAAGGGTATTTGCTATAATTTTGATAAAACATATTTCTAGGGCACAAGTGTAAGGAACACAAGTTTTTTATGGCCATTTCCGAAGATGTTCCCGACGAAGATGTGACAATTCCACTTGTTGAAGAGCCCTCCCTTCCTGATGCTACCTAGGAGCCTGTTGATCCACTTGAAGTTGAACCACTCATTTCCTTTCATTCCCTCACTAGATTCTCTGCTCCAAAAACCCTCAATCTCATTGGATATATTAAGAATAGGAAGGTCATCATCCTTGTTGACAGTGGTAGCACCCACAATTTTATTCATCGTCACATTGCCCATGAAACCAATTGCTATATTCGTGCTGTCAATAATTTTCAAATCATGATAGCCAATGGTGGGTCCATGAAATGTGGTGGGACTTTTGAAAATGTATGTCTTCAAATTGGACATTACCACCTGAAATCTCATATGTTTTCCATTGAAATGGGTGGTTATGACATTGTGCTAGGTGCTGAATGGTTACACACTTTGGGTCCCATTATTATGGAGTTTAAGGAATTAGCCATGCAATTCCAACAGGAGGGACAAAGGTACCACTTATAAGGTCTCACAACTGGTTCTCTTGATATCATCAATTCCCATCACATGTAAAATCTCCTCAAGAAAGACCACTCCGGTATTATTGCTAAACTCCATTCTATTCACATGGTTGAGACACCCTTTGTGCATCCTGACCTCCAAGCTATTCTCTCCAAACACCAAGCTATTTTTTACACTCCTCAGGGAATTCCACCTTCTCATGGTGTTCATGATCATTCCATACCCCTTGTTCCTGACAGTCTTCCTCCCAATGTTCGCCCTTATCATCATCCCTTTTCCCAAAAGAATGAAATTGAGAAAATAATGCAGGAATTGCTAATAGTAGATGTTATCTTCCCTATTACTATCCATTTTTATTCTCCTATGGTAATGATACTTAATAAAGAAGGTACTTGGTGCACGTGTCCTGAATGTCGTGCCCTAAATAAACTCACCAACAAGGACAAGTTTCTCATTCCTATCATTGTTGATCTCTTGGATGAGTTGAGTGGTGCTCAGTATTTCACTAAACTTGATCTACGTTTTGGCTACCACCAGATATGTATGTAAGACAATGACATCCCCAAGAGTACCTTTCAAACCCATGAGGTTCACTATGAGTTCTTGGTCATGCCCTTTAGCTTGTGTAATTCCCCCTCCACCTTCCAAAGCCTCATGAATCATGTCTTCCGTCCTTTTCTCCGTAATTTTTTTCTTAGTTTTCTTTGATGATATTTTCATCTACAATAAAACTTGGCAATCCAATCTTTCCCATGTGGATCAAGTTATTTATCTACTCTCTTAGCATCAAATTTTCCTCAAACACTTCCTTTGGCGACTCGGAAGTCGAGTACTTGGGTTATATTGTTGGAAAGGATGGTGTCCGAGTGGATCCTAAGAACATTGAATCAATGTAGGATTGGTCTCGCCCCAAGACTATCGAAATATTGCATGGTTGTATGGGTTTAGTAGGCTATTATCGCAAGTTTGTTCAGAATTATGGAAAGATTGCGGCACCTCTCACTGCTCTACTTAAAAATAATTCTTTCACTTCGATTCCCGCAGCTGATCTAGCCTCTCAAGAATTGAAGATGAATATGTGCACTACTCCAGTATTGACCCTTCCTGATTTCACAAAGACCTTTGTCTTGGAATGTGATGCCTCCAGGAGAGGAATTGAAGTAGTCCTTATGTAAGAGGGAAGACCTTTTGCCTTTACCAACAAACAATTGTCAGAATGCCACTTGGGCCAATCAATATATGAAAAGGAATGTTGGCTATTCTACATGTAGTGGAGCTCTGGTGCCCTTATATCTTGGGGAAACACTTCCAAATTAAGACAGATCATCAAATCCTCAACTATTTTTTGGAGCAACGAAATTCCTCTCTAGAGCAACAAAAATGGGTAACTAATCTCTTTGGATATGATTATGAGATCATTTAAAAGAAAGGTAAAGAAAACATGCTTCCTGACGCTCTTTCTCAAAAATATAAATATTAAGGGTCGCTCTTCTCCCTATCCTTCATTGTACCATATTGGATCCAAGTTGTTCACCAGGAATGGCTACAAGATCCTAAAATTTCGTATCTAATCCAACAATTGCAAGACAATTCTCCAGTTTCCCCAGGGTACTCTTGGCAGAATGATGAGATTTGTTACAAATTCCATTTGTATTTAAGTAAACAGTCACAACTTAAATCCATGGTGCTTTCTGAGATTCATTTTAGTCCTACAGCTGGGCACTCAGGGTTTACCAAAGCCTATGCCAGGAACAAACGTTATTTTTTTTGGGATGGTATGAAAAAGGATGGTCGCATTTTTATGGAAGAATGTGATGTTTTTCAATGTAACAAGGGACAAACAATCAAATACCCTGGCACACTCTAACCACTTCTGATTCCACCCGCTATTTAGAGGGAAATATATATGGATTTCATTGTGGGATTCCCTAAATCAGGCAATAAGTTAATCATCATGGTGGTAGTTGATCATCTTTCCAAGTATGGTCATTTCCGTTCTCTTCAACATCCATTTACTGCATCCACTGTGGCTCAATGCTTCATGGATCATATCTTCAAGCTTCATGGAATGCCTCATTCTATTGTTTCTGATTGAGATCCCACTTTCACCAACAATTTTTGGCAAGAACTGTTCATGCTACAAGGCACCTAATTGCATCTCAACACCACCTATCATCCCTAGACCGATGGTCAAACTGAAGTTGTCAACAAGTGTTTGGAGACTTATTTGAGGTGTTTGTCCTCTGAAAGGAAAAATAAATGGGATCAATGGTTACCATTAACTGAATCATAGTACAACACTTCTTACCATAAAACTACTCACATGACTCCTTTTGAAACAATACATGGAAAAAATTCACCTTCCTTTCTCTCCTACATGCCAGGTGTATCGAAGGTTCACGCGGTTGAACAAACACTTGCAATTCGAGAAGATATTCTCCATACCCTCAAAGAGAATTTGGTAATGGCTCAAAATCACATGAAGCAACAAGCCGATCAAGGTCGCTCAGAACGTCAATTTGTTGAAGGAGACTAGGTATTTCTTCAATTGAAACCTTATAAACAAAATTCACTCAAGGCCGAACATTGTCAGAAAATGGTGCCCAAATTTTATGGTCCTTATACAGTTCTCAAAAGTGTGGGAAAGGTGGCCTATCAGTTATATTTTCCTCGTTCTTCTAAGCTCCATCATGTTTTTCATGTCTCCATCTTAAAGAAGGTGATTGGAACTAAGTGCCAAACTCAAACCAACCTTCCCGAGTTGGATGAAGAAGGATCCATCTGGTTGAAACCACAAGGAGTTTTGGACCAGCATGAGCTTCGTCTTCGTCAGTGCACCATCAAGAAAGTGTTAGTCCAGTGGAAAGATACAACTCCTGCAGATGCCACCTGGGAGCCAACTAACATTCTGCAACAATTTCCTCATCTCAAGCCTTGAGGACAAGGTTGATTTTAAGGGGGAGGGCATGTTAGGGAATTAACCTACCTAACCCCTCAAGTGGGTAGAATAATATATTTCCATGTAATAAAGGTCAATATTGATAAGGACTAACAATAAGGAGGAATGAGACAATTGTAAGAATACCTAATAGAAGCTTCCACTTCTAGAAGGATCTTCCGGTAGATTTTTCTTTTGGATAGATAGATTTAGTATAAATAAGAGTAGAGGGTATGAGAAGTTTTGTCTTGGATATTATTGTAATAGAGGTCTACTCTGTTGGAGGTTTCCCCCTCGAAGAGACAAGGAACATTGCAATAATTAATCAAGGTGCTCTTTTTGGTATTATTCTGGTACTGTTCTAGTTATATCATTGTTGTTCTTCCATTTCTAGCTAAAATATTTCTGTTCTGCATACTTTTCTATATCTGGAATACTACAATATAGATTTTCATTGACTATAGAGACTTGAATAAGAAGACAATAAATAAAATGTACCATATCCCTAAGATTGATGAGCTTCTAAATGGGTTGCATGGAGAAATGTAGTTTTCGAAGATTGATCTTCGATTGAGGTATCATCAGATCAGAGTCAGAGAGGAGGATATCCCCAAAACTGATTTTATATGTCATTATGGGCATTATGAGTTTTTGGTCATGCCATTTGGGTTGACCAATGCATCAACTACATTTTAGTCTTTCATGAACCACATTTTCAAAAAGAAGATAAGGAAGTTTTGTTTTGTGTTCTTTGATGATCTTCGTATATATAGGAGGACATGGGAGGAACACTTGGAGCATCTAAGTGATATTCTGAGCATCATGGAGGAACGATCACTGTATTCCAAGGAATCAAAGTGTGAGTTTGGAATGATAGATATCCTATACTTGGGTCATGTGGTTAGTGGTCAGGGTGTACAGGTACATAGGGAGAAGATCCATGCCATATTGGATTGGCCATCGCCCAAGAACCTTACACATTTGAGTGGATTGTTCAGGATATGCACATACTATCAAAAATTTGTGAAAGGATTTTTGTAGTTGGATGCACCGCTCACATATCTCAATAATAAAGGGGAATTCATGCAGATAAAGGAGGCCCAGAATAAATTTGACAGGATGAAGGAAGTGATGAGTACTTGCCTAGTTTAACACTTCTTGATTTCACTCAACTGTTTTTACTTGAGTGTGATGCATCGGGTGAGGGCATAGGAGAAGTCGTGATGCATAATAGACATCCAATATCATATGAGAGTAGGAAACTCACATATTTAAAGAGAATATACTCCATCTACGACAAATAAATTCTCGCCATCATGCATGCCTTGGTGAAATTCAGATCATACTTGGTAGGTGGCAAATTTTTGGTTAAGACTGGACACAAGAGTTTGAGACACTTCCTGGTGAAGAAAGAATTAAATGAGAGGAAACAAAAGTGGGCTATCAAATTACAGGCATATGAATTTGACATTGAGTATGTGAAATGGAGGAAAAATATGGTTGTTGATGCTCTCTCTAGGAAACCAAAGACATTTTCACTTGCAAAGATTTCAGCAGACTGGAAATATCATCTTTTAGTAGAGTATTCCATAAATAAATTTGTTTATGAGTTGACGGATCAAAACATATAGGATGAAATGCAAAAAATGGTGGATGACATCATATACTATAAGGACCGCATATACTTAGTCCCAGAATCTACATTGAAGGAGAAGATTATGAGGGCTATGCAGGATACACCCTTGGCAGGGAATCATGGGTACTTTAAAACTTATAGGAAGATCATAGAGAGGTTCACTTGGAAGGACCTCAAAGATGATGTACCGAGACATGTGAGGGATTGTATGAATTTCTAGCAGAACAAGTCAAAACAGATTCATCTTGGGAGGTTAGTACAACCATTACCCATTTTGGAGTAGAAGTGGGAAAGCGTGTCCATGGTATTCATCACAAGTTTACCTAAAGTATAGGGCATAGATTACATATATGTGGTGGTTCATTGGTTGAGAAAGTTTGCACATTTATTTTCCATATCCTAAAAATACAAGGTAACATGGTGTTGAGCGCTCAACACACCCTAAAATCCTTATGAAAATTTATCACCACTTTTTGGGTACCACTTATTTTCTTTTAATGTCTGAATTGAGTTCACTATGGGGGGGGCAGGGGATGGTTTATTTTGTTTTCATGACACTTATTGATCAAGTTGGATTTGTTTGAACTTGTTAAAAGAAATGTTGTGTCTAAAATAACTTGGCATTCTAACTAAGAATCTGCAGCTAACATTGCGACCAACACACTTGTGTTCGGCGTCCACAAAATCAAAGAAGATAAAGTGGCCATACATTTACACTAATCACCAATCACCGATGCACCATAGACATTGGTAGAAGGTGGAGTTTGTTTGCATGAGTTATTTTCCATGAATATTCAAGAGATAACCGATCCCCATCAACGTCAAAAAAGTATGGGAGGGATAGACATTGATAAAAGCCATAAAAAAACCACTGATAGCTGATGACCGATGCGCTTGCTCGAGGTCAAGGAAATCTAAAAGGGATTAAACAATTGATTGTTTCTGTGATAAACATATCGCCGATCGCTGACCCCCGATACACTTTAGGCATCAAGAAATTTTCAAGAGAGTCAATCTGGGAGAACTTGGGTAGGTTTATTGCCAATTTTTAATCCTTGATACTTTTCGGCGTCAACAACATATGATTGGGTTTTAGAACGTTTATCTTAATAAAATTCCTGATTTCGAATAACACAGGTAAACAAATACGTCGGTATTGAGTGCCATGTGTCTTTGTCACATAAGGGTGTCATACGACCTAGTTTCGTCTCGAGTCATCTTAAGGTTCCCTGTGTCCTAGTCACACCTCCAAGTCAGCCTTTCCATGCCAACTCTGTATGACAAGATCATTCGACATCAGAAATTTTGCAAGGAGATATAAAAAAAAAGTGTTCAAAGAGAAACCCCAACCCCCAACTCACCAGCTGGACTAGCAAAATAATGGGATGTTTTCAGCACGAGATACGATCAGATTCTGGAATTTAATAGACTAGTTAATGCTTCATCCCACATTTGTTTCTACCCCGTGCACCAATTGAACAACAACAATTTGAAATAAATGATAGGCCAAGTTACAACCCGCGTTCGCATCGTTAACCTACGATCAAATTTAACTTTAAACATATTTGAAGATCTGGCGACAGATTTTATAGAACTACACTCATAACCCAAATTGAATGGATGATGCGACAAGGTAAGTTCATCCCTGTTTAAATATCTACAACGACTTTGAACACTTTCATTCTGTGCACACGTTCGAATTCCAGAGCACCTGAAGAAGCAAAGCACGCATCTCGAGACTGTGTTGATTCTCAGATTATCAAAACCAGTTTAAACAAGCAACATAGGTATGTGTTCAAGTTTGTCAATTTGACAGTCATGATTTGTTATATATGCATCTGATTTCTTGCACAGTCTCTAACTATGTTCTAGTTGCAGGGAAAATGCCTTTGAGAAATCCAACCACCAGACGCTTGCCGAGAATACCTAAGCTAAAGGAAGTAAAAAAAGGTGAAGGTTCTTCTCCTGGTACAACAAGGAAGTTGGAGTATGCTCCCAGGGTAGAGTCGGTCGTAAAAACCTCAACGAAGAAATATTTTGTTCAACCTATGGTATTCGACGATACAAAAGAAAACACTGGATCCAAAGTAATTCTCCCATAGTGGGGAGACCTATTCAACAAAATCAGGCGAGATGAGTACCTAGAATGTATCCCACATAATGAGCCAGATGTAAGGGCGCTTGATGACCAGGTGTTCCCAAATACACGACGGTCATACTTACACATGGTAGCCTGCAGAACTCCAATTTTCCCATGCATGGAGGTTTTGAAGTGGCTAATCAAACATACAGATGCACATAAATGCTTTATCAATGAAGAGAATGGAGGGTGTGTTAGAGTTTTCCTCCCTACAGAAGTCCAGAAGTATTACAAACTCAGAGACCTAGAGTAGCGACTGAATAGATACTTTGTGGTGAATTTATACAAATTCCATGAAACCAATCGGTTGATGGCCTCATGGTGGAATGAGGAAAATAAGTTTACAAACCGGAGCAATGGATGGTATGGGACAATTAACTTGAGGGAGACATACATCTACTTGATGGCTCTCATATTCCGACTGTATGGAGAGAAGGATTGCTCCAATTTTTCTGAAGCATGGATGCCCTTGGCATACACAGTGGTGATCTCCAGAAGTAGCCTCAACTGAGGAGCAATAATTTCCAAGAAATTGAGCATTTGTGTACAACAGGCTCAGACGTGGAAAGAAGGGGAAGCACCCGCTTTCCACATGGCCTTGTACCTTCTCGATTTTTTCTGTGAAAAAAAATGTCTTCGCCGACATGAATTTAATATGGCATGTTGCGGAGCTCCCTGTTCATGTTTACTTCAGCATACTATGGGATAAAAGGTACAAAAAATCCTACACAGTCATTTGCGATGTATTCATCGCCCGTATTTATTTTATTGTATTTAAAAAGGAATGCTCGAGATTATCCGCAACAACCAAGAAAATGGTAGAAAAGGTAGGCCACTTATATTTAGATGAACACACAACCTATATCAGGGTGTTCAGTGCCACCAGAGCACCGCATCTACTCCATGCTCATGTCCCAAATCGGCTCATTGTGGGAGAAATCTACTATTAGACTATTCTGCAGGGCTATAATGCCACGCTAGTCAAGGACAAGAAGTGGGATTTGATACCCTATGACTTCCATGTGGTGTTTTATTTGGTAAAGGACACTGCTCAAGCCAAACAAGAATGGCTATGTCAGCTTGATTTCAGGTTCTCAACATGATGATTCCGCAAGCACGACCCTAAAGGCATGGTCCCCCAACATACTTCACAGGTATCATCCTGTTGGCCATACATGCATGACAAATTTGAGGATGAAATTTTCACATAATGTGCTTAGGACTGGGAGGAGGTAGTACAGAGGATGGCCAACCCAAACATGAATAGGTTCAAGGCTATGATCATGGATGAAAAAGTGGAGACAATAGAGCTATCATCTCAAGAGGCCCTTAGAGTTAGGGAAGAAATTAGAGAAGCAGAGACTACAAGGGCACAAAGAAGAAGGTTGCTCTTGCTAGAAGGGGCGCAAAGAATCATTGATCAGTTACACAATGGCCTGGATCTCATAAAGATGTCGATGATCCCTGTTGAAGAATCAATCACAAGAAAAGGAGAGCCAAGTGGCTTAGAGCCAACACAACTTGAATAAATCACCAGGCCAAAAAACCATGAAGTTACATCACCATAGATCATATCACCAGGGGGAATTTGAACCCAACCTGAGATATCAAGGACACCAGGTAGGACAAGTGTACCAAACCCCTTATTTGACTTAATAACCTTCTATGATGATGAGGAGAGTTTTAAGGTTTCACTGGTGAATCCAATACAGATTAGAGAGGAAAAGGAACATGAGAAAGAATCTACCCTAGGTCTCGATGCTCCAATTCAAAACCTTTTGCAGAGTTACCATGAGGTCGAAAGTGTCTTTGACACTGAGCTACTCGACTTGCCAGGAACCCCAAAGGACATATTGAGGGATGAGTTGGGATTAAGTGGTCATAAAGAGGAAGTTTCACAATAAGAAATCGACAGATCGATAATTGATTACCAAGTAATTACTGGACCTATCCCCGAATCTTCAATTTCGGCCGATACCTCACCAGTCGATGCACAAAAAATGAAGTTCGAGCCATCAAAACATATAAAATAAGTTAAGGAACCAATCCTGGAACATATACATATAGTCGAGATCCTGGGAGATACTCTAACTTGAGGAGAACAACAAATCCTCGAACCTATTGATGAGGTCACTGGCACACAAGCAATCACCTATGACAGAAAAAGAAAATCCATCATGAAGAGGACCAAAAAGAAGAGAAGGCTCATGCTAGATAGCTCGATTCTCATCACTACGAAGGAGAATCTTCTCAACATTGAACATGCCAAGACATATGAGCTTATCAGTGTAGGGATGGCTATTACAGATGCCACGTTGGATAGAGAAAGGAGGGATGAAATGGAGCCGTCTTCCGCACTAAAGGGGTTGGAGCATCTATTCCATAATGTTCCTGAGGAGTGAGTTCCAAGATGCTTATACAAAATTCACAAGTGAACGACACCATTTCACCGCATGCATAGACGATTTCCAAGAGGACACCCTTATGGCACTAGCGAATTGCAAGGACGTGGAGAGGTGGTATGAAAAAAGATCATCAAGAGGTAGAAAGTATCGAGGACATTAACACAATACAAAAGGGTCGAGACACTGAAGAGCATGATATTCAGGTTCTAAGGGATAGCAACATAGATCGGATCAGGAAAGCGGCCGAATACTAGGTAAAAATGGCCCAGGAATCTCAACAGGAGATTCAGGAGAAGTGGATGAGTGTGAAAAGATATGGGAAAAAATTAATTGGGAGATGAAAGGCATTGACCTCCCAGAATTAAGCTCACTCGAAGACTTTGTCGACCTGCATGACATAGTCAAGCTACATGTAGAACATGACTCGAAATGGACAACAAAGATCGCAAAGGTGGCGAGCATGGCGCCAGGTCAAGTACAACAATTCATGGAGCATCCGATTAAATCTTGAGCAGTTATGCAACGACTGAATGTTAAAATAATCAAGTACAGAGAACGAGCAATAGAAGTGAAAGAAATTATTTCATCCTTGATGGACCAACACAAGTTTCCGTATGCCAACACATGCGAGGAACTCGTCATCAAATGGTAGGAATATGAGAAGAGTCATCAACTTCAGTAAAACTATTTGATGATTCTTAGAGAACAGAGAGATTAAAGCATCACGTGGCAATATTTTGTTTTACTTAGCTTGCACTTGTAATAACTATTTTTAGTTAATGATTCATTATAAATAAGAGGATTGACGTTTTAGCAAGGGTTGATGGTTTTGGGAAAGACCCTCATTTTTGGAATTGTAAAGAACTATTTCTGAACTACCTTAATTGAGAAGTCTTGTTTAGGGCTAGAGACAAATTTCTATTTTTCATCAAAGGCATTGTGTGATTGGATTGAGGAGGAACTACTTCCAACTTTATTTCATTAATGGATGCTGTAACAAGTAAGAGTTTCTGAATCTATTGATAAGTTAGTTGTTTCAATATTTTTGTAGTTCTTGTATCTAACTAATGAAATCAAATCGTTGTGTTAATGTGTGATTAATGATAGAGCTAAGGAAACTATTTTTCTTGCCATCATCTTATTGCATGCATGTGTTCTTAAGATAATTGTATCTCAATCAATAATTGAAATACAAGCAATTTAATGTATTAGTACTAGGCTTGTCACAGGTGTGAATATCTTTGTCTACATGCTTGAGCATAAGGGTTATCCCAAGTTCAACCTTCTTCAGTAGTTAAGAATCCCCTTTACTCGCTGGTTTATACCAACACACATATTTTGATTAGAACCATCTAATAAAAGAAAAGACAAAAAGAGAATGTTTAAACTGAAGGAGGAACTTTCATAAGAAGATATCTTGTCGATCACTACGTAAAGCCCATCGATAAATTTTCCAGATCGAAATATCTCGAGAACCATTCCACCATCAAATGATGCATAGTCTAATTGGGCCTTTGTGGAAGGTTTGGTTCCTAATGTTGAGTTAAAGGGATTTAGGACCCCTCAACACATGGATAGCAGAGTTGTTCTTCAGGGAGGTGTTCAGACTACATGGGTTTTCAAAGTAAATTGTTAGTGACATAGACAATTGGTTCCTATTTCATTTTGGCAGGTGTTGTTCAGGTTGGCTGGCATAGAGTTGACTCCTAACACTAGTTAACAACCCCATATAGATGGTCAGACATATATCGTGAACAAGTGGCTCGAGGGGTATTTATTTAACTATGTGTTTGGGCAACAAAAGGCATGGGTTAAGTGGTTGCATTTGGGGGAACATTGTTATAATACCACTTATCATATGTCCATTGGTATGACCCCTTTTTGAGCATTATATAGGTATGATGCTCCATCATTTTTTGATTTGGAATTTGGGGATAGTAGGGCTCCCAAAGTCAAGAATTGGATCTAGGATACTCTAGACACCCTCAAGGCTCTCAAGGAAAATTTACAAGTGGCACAAAATCAGGAGAAGATTTATGTAGATAGGCATAAAGTCAAGTGCATTTTTTAGGTGGGGGACTTAGTATTTTTGAGATTACATCCATATAGATAGTCTTCACTGAATAAAATTGGTTTCAAAAAGATGAAGACCTGATTTTATGGCCCCTACAGGGTGATCCAAAGAGTTGGAGAGATAGATTATGAGCTTGAGTTTCCGGAGGGAAGTAAGATCCATAATGTGTTTCATGTTTCATGCCTCAAGAAGGAATCACGACAACATGTCACTTCTTCGGTAGAGTTGCCTCCATTAGATGAGGAGGGACAATTAGTGTTGGTTCCTGAGGAGGTTTTGGAAGTCTGGGAAAGGAAACTGCAAAACAAGGTGATTTGACAATACCTCATTAGGTGGAGAGATTTTCTAGTGGAAGATGCCACATGTGAAGGTGACCAGATCTTGCAACATCCTAACTTGCAGTTGTTTGAGGAAAATAAATCTTGGGAAGGGAGGAATATAATGACCCTTTCCAAATAATAGCTTCAGGAGATTGACATAATAGCCTAAGTGATTCCCATAGGCTATAGTCAGTGGAGAAAAAGGGGATTAATTAATTATTTAATCTCATTGAAGTGGGAAAGTAATATTTTTAAAAGGTTACATTGACTAATTAGGTAAAAACATGTTTTAAGTGACTTTGAGTTAATAAAGTCACTTTAATTTATTAAAAGGGTAAAAGGGTCAGAAAAGGGTCAACGAGGAAATAAAAGGAGAATGAGGGCACCCTCTCTCATTATGCATTAGTTATTTTTTAAAAATGAATTGAGAGAGGTCTAGTGGCTTTGGCTCTTGGGATGAAAAAAACTAGAGGAATTTTGGGATTGGGTTTGATGGTGAAACTATCCACCCTAACCGATAGTAGAGAACAGATTATTCATATTTCTTCATTGGGGCTAAGTAATTCATCTTTGGCAGGTGATTTTTCATTCATAGGGGTTGTTTTTTCTTGAAGAAGGGGAGTGAGGTTTTGTGATTGCGTTTGTGGGTGTGTGTGCTACCGTTTCTTGAGGTTGGAGGCTGAGTTTCTCTTTGTGGGTCAAGATGTGGTTGATTGGGATGATTTATTTACTGTTGGGTGAGTCTTTGGTTGATTGGAGGCCAATTTTCCCTTGCTGATTGAGTTTATTGTCTGCTAGGATGAGTTTCCTCTTGGCTGGGCGAAATATTACTTTGTTGGGCCTACTACCAATTGTGTAGAGGGACACGTAAGTTGTTTAGAGGGAGATTTAATTGTTTGGAATAAGATATAGTAGGTGGCTGAGTGTCCCTTATCCTAGGATGAGTTATATTTCCCGTGGGATGATTTCTTAGTTGCTAGGTGCATTACTTCGACAAGGGAATGACTTTGTCACTTTGTGGGGGAGATTTTATTGCTTTAACATAATTTATTGGTTGTTGGGCCGTATTATTTATTGTTGTAGATGAGTTTGACTGTTGGAAATCAAGCCATCTCTGTGGGATGAGTTATTTCCAAATTGGATTGAGTCCCTTATCGTGGGATTGTTGTTCTACTATCCATTATATCGCGGCACACAAACAACATCTACAGGCCTATGTTTCACTTGTATGACTATTGTACATTTCCTTTGTTTACATGAAACTCTTTATTTAATGAACATGTTAGATCTTATCTTCATTGGACTTTTTCTATAGTAACTTTTTTATGACAAGTTGTACTTCTCCAACCATATAATATCAATGCAATAATTTTCTGGGTATTCATTTTGTGTGTCAACTATATAATGTTATAAAACTATATGAAATTGGTAGTTTATGATAAAATTTTCTTGCACTCAAACTGTTTGATAAAATGTCCACACCAACAAACTGAGCCTAATTTGGGAAAAAAATAGCAAGGGACATTACAAATTTGAAGTGGGGGATTGGTTATTTCTGTGGCTACAACCATATAAACAAATGTCCCTCAAGCAAAAAAAAGAAGGACAATAAATTAATACCCAAATATTATGGCCCCTATTGGCACGTAGTGGGATAACCTGAGGTTCAACATTAATTCACCAAAAAACCCTAAGATATCGACCCTTTCGACAATACTCGCAGGTAGGTGAAGTTTTACCCGAGGAATTTATGGGGTTTTGTTGGTGAATTAATGTTGAACCCCAAGTCTTCCCAATGCATGCCAAAAAATAGTTCTATTTCCAGAACTGAGATTTGCGACTGAGGGGAACGTGGAGGCCAAATAAGGAGGATTTCATATAATGGTTAGAGGAAAAGGAGTGTGCATTTTACAGAGATCAGAATAAGAACCCGCAGATCATCCTGGAACAATGGTTACATAGGTATGTATTTACAAATTTACATGAGATTTTGTTTTTTGATTTCCCAAATGTTTTGGATGAGTGGTTACAGAGGTTAGCAAAAAATAACAAAAAATTCTATGCTATTTTTTTGAGTTGGACCCCTGATTTGATTTGGAAATTTAATACTATAAGTAACTGTATCCTGCACGCAATTGATTTCTGGCTGGATAGTGTATTAGGGGGTTATATTATTGAGTTTCCTATAGATTGTACCTAGTCATATAGTGATACTAAAAGAGATTTCTTTAAAGGTACCGATCCAGGTGGATATTGACAACCACCCACCTATTCCAACTGGCTCATCTTGGCAATTTCTCAGTTTGGCATTTTTTTTCTAATTTTTGGGTCTTGAACTTTCGGGGCCATTTTGAGGCACTAAACAACATTTTTAGGGCTCACCACAGTAAAATTGTAGATTAAGTGAAATTTTAATGGAATAATGTCTATTCATCATATATACCTTTCCAACGGGCTATCGTGCGCCTAAAAAGGAGATCGTATGCCAAAGTTACGACCCCAGGAAGTTGATGTACCAACTTACCCCAATGGGGCCAACATGAATTTTGGTGTTTCATCTCCTAGGGTTAGGTTTTTGGATGTCTAGGGTTTTTGCATTCATGTTTATTGTAAAAAGGCTTTCAAAGCCTCATTGTAATCATCTTCTTGCTAATGAGCGTAGCTGTCACATTTATTCTTAGAGATAAGCTGCCACCATTCTAGCAAGCTTGTTTCAGTCTGCATTTTACAGTTTCAACATATTTCTTATTTAATAGAAGTCGAGTTTTACTATATATTTGTTATTATTCACTGTGTCTCTATGTTAATATTATAAATATTTGTTTTCATTTCATTCCACTTATAAATCCGGATCAGTGGTATCAGAGCAGTCTTCTCCTTGTCGTTTTTAGTGCATGTCACCAATGAGGTTAGGGTATAGAGAGTTGGGTCTTGAGCTTGTTTCTCTTGAGAAAAAATACTCTCACACACCAAAGAAACCTTCCATGGTGGGAGAAAATAAAGACGATGAGACATGAGATCCTTTAAAAATGTTGCTCGAGGAATCCCTCGAGTAACAGAGGAATGAGATGATGGATACCTTTGCACAAATCCTTCAATGACTGTCGACAAGAGACACATATACCTCAAGAGGAGGTGCTGCCCCCTTCAAGGTACATATCAATTTTGATATTCCTATATTTGAAGGAAAAATAGATGAAAATTCCATAGATAAATGGTTAAACCTTCTATAAGGCTATTTTTCTATCCACAACTTTTTCGATAGCGAAAATATTACATTTGCACTTCTCAAGGTTGTTCCCCATGTCAAAGACTGGTGGGAGACTTTCTGTGAGAAAAATGAAATAGAGGGATCCACATTATTTGTAGTTGCACCCACTTAGGGTTCCTTCAGGGATGCTATTAAGGAACAATACTATCCTAATGGAAGTTATGACAACTTTTATACAAGATTGACCACACTATGACAAGAAATAGAGTAAACAATTCCAGAGTTCACCAATGTCTTCCATACCTTGTGCACCAAGATGGGTATCAAATATTCTGAATGAAATATGGTTCTCAAGTACCATGGTGGTCTACATAGATACATCCAGAAATAAATGGATTTTATAGACATCTCGTCTTTGGGAACGACCTATCGATATGATGTCAAAATCGAGTAGAAGCTTAAAAAAAATACATGACAGTTTGGGTATGGGAACCCTTCACAGTAGAAGCAGGGAAAGGGTAGCCCCAACCCATAGAACAAAGGGAAAATCAAATATAGACATCCTTAGGACAACTAGTCTAAGCCATAAAAAAATTTAGGACAATGGAAAGATTAAAGACACCGGGAAGTGGTGTGACATTGATAAGAGCCCCTGACATAACACTATTGACTTCCACTCAAAGTAGTCATTGGTGGCGGAGGTGAAAGCCTCTGAATTAGATGTGGGTTCTAACTTAGAGTCATAACCAGAAAAGGGGAGATGTATTATTGACGTGGAACCCAATTCCACCATTTTTACCACCAAGATCCAGCTCAGTGAACTTGATGAGACATAGGAAGGAAAGCATCTCTTTCATTCACATATGTGGGTGAAGGGTAATCCATTGCACTTCATCGTTCATAGTAGTAGCCAGTAGAAACTCGTCTCAATAGAGGTCATCAAGCCGCTGAACCTGCCAACAATGCCACACCGACAACCATACACCATCGGATGGATCCGCTAAGGAAGCGATAGTCACATCAACCAAAAATGTCACATGTCCTACGACTTCAATACCTTCAAAGATGAGGTATTGTGTGATGTCGCTCCCCTTGAAGTTTGTGATGTTATTTTGGTCCAACCTTATTTATGGAAACGTCATGCTATATATGAGTCTATGCCTCACAGGGTTATTATTACTTTGGATAGGAAATTGTACAAGAGACCCGAGGTAGTCCCACCTACTACCATTTCCCTGATCTCTGCCAAGCAATGGAGGTAGGTCATCTCTCAGACCAGGAAGTTTGTCTTCTTTGTGATTTGCTCTCAAAGTGAGTGAAAGGTTGCAGCCACATCCATGGCCTTAGTGGTTGATCTCTCCATGCAACATAAGCAAGTGGATAAGGTTGTGGAAGAATACAAAGACATCTTCTCCTCACCCACTAGGGTACCTCTACATTGTCAGGTCAAGCATTCAATCGATCTGACCCCCGATGCATTGCTACCAAATAGGCCATTCTATCATCACTCTCTATTAGAAAACAAGGATATCAAGCATCATATCTAATAATTTCTTGAAAAAGGGCACATTCGACCTATCTCATCACCATGTGGAAACCCAATCGTTCTTGTGCAGAAGAAATATGGGACCTGGCGACTCTGCATCGATTACCATTCCCTAAATAAAATCACAGTTAAGAAACAATACCTGATTCCCTGAATCAACGATCTTCTTGACTAGCTCAAGGGGGGAAAATATTTCAGTAAGATTGATATGAAGTCTGGAAACCATCAGGTCCCAATAGAGAAGACATATGTATGGAAAAATGCCTTCAAGTCCAAAGAAGGTCTTTTCGAATGGTTGGTCATGCCCTTTGGTTTGACGAATGCCCCAACAAATTTCATGAGGATGATGGACAATATATTGCGTCCTTTCACCAATTAGTTTGTGGTGGTGTATCTATATGACATCCTCATCTACAACAAGACTTGGGTGGAACACTTGCAACATATTCAACAGGTTCTGCACACTCTGCGACAACACAAGCTATAAGTAAATTTGGAAAAATGCTCCTTCAGCATGGACATGGTCCAATACCTAGGATACATTGTTGATGAGCATGGGTTTCATGTTGATCCCACCAAGATCCAGGTTATTCATGATTGGCCATCCCCAACCACACTCACTGATCTTCAAATATTTTTAGGCCTTGCTAATTTCTATCGCAGGTTTGTGTTGGGATTCTCCCATATTGCATGGGCCCTCAACCAAGTAACCATAGGTGGTGGTAAGGAAAATTTCATATGGGGCTTGTTGCAATAATAAAATTTCTATTATTTGAAGCAACGCTTATGCTCAACCCCAGTTCTCTCATTACCCGACCTGCAACAACCCTTTGAGATTGAGACATATGCTCTAGACTATGCGGTGGGTGCAATTCTCACTCAACATGGACACCCCATGGCCTATCATAGTGAGACACTATCAAATGTTCTCCGTAAGTACCCTACTTAAGAAAAATAAATTTACTCTATTGTGCAATATTGCCGCCAGTGGAGGCATTACATTCTTGGGAAGGAGACAGTCATCCACGACGATCATAAGCTGTTGCAGTTCATGCAAACAAAGGGAAAATTGTAGAATGACCTCCATGAGAAGTGGTCACATACTTTCAACAGTTCCATATCAACATCAAGTATAAGACATGAATCACCAACCACCTCATTGATTTCCTCAACCACCCTCCAAATGTAGCACTCATCACAATGCTAAAATTTTTCATCCATGAGACCTTTGGGTGGCCCCAACTCTATGAGAGAGATCTTGACTTCTCCGCCACCTACCAGATGCTGGGAACAAAAACAATTTCTACTAATTTCCATCTTCAGGATGGGATGTTGTGCCATATGGGCCATATCTACATGCCATCAAGAAAGAGAGTGAAGATGATTTTGGAATCCCACTAAAGTCAAGTGGCAAGACACTTCGATGTCGAAAAGATAGTGGCAGTGCTGCAACAACATTTCTATTCATCAAAACTTTGACAGGATGTCAACAACTATATCAAGTCCTGCACTATCTACACCATTTCCAAAATGTCCATTAAGAAACAAGGCATGTACACCCCTCTACGACTCCTAGAAGGCCCTCAAAATCCATATCGATGGACTACATGTTGGGCCTTCCGTCAACCAAGCAGAGAAATGATTGTGTTTTAGCGATGGTTGATCATTTGTATAAAATGGTGATTTTGGCTGCCTATAAGAAGAGAACCACATCAGAGGCCACTGCCAATCTCTTCTTTGAACTAGCGTGGGTACATTTTTGGATAACAAAAACCATCATCTCAGATCAGGAAAGTTGGTTCCTCAGTACATTCTGGTCGAGCCTCAGGTCACTGATGGACACCAATTTCACCAAATCCACTGCCTTCCAGCCCCAGA
>ML802386.1:232398-246794 GCA_009831015.1 Picea engelmannii
AGCAGAGACCTTCGGGTTGAACCTATCTGGTAGAGATCTCAAAATTTTCTGAACTAAAGAAGGTTCCTCAATTTTTTCACCAAGTGCTTTCATTGCATTTACTAGTTCTTCAACTCTCAGAAAGTATTTTCCAATAGTTTCATATTATTTCATCTTCAACTGTTCAAACTGTACTCTGTAGTTTTGAAGCTTGGCATCCTTTACCTTCTCATTACCTTCATAACTGCTAATGAGTTTGTCCCACATTTCTTTGGCAATTCCTAGGTGCATAACTTTTACGAATTCTGCTTCTGCAAGCCCACTCAAGATAGCATTCATAGCCTTAGCGTTGAAGATAAATTCTATCTTGTCATCCTTATTAGCTATTACAACTGGATTTACATAACTGATATCTACCACATCCCAGACATCTGCACCTAAAGCCATTATGTAGGTTCTCATTCTAACTTTCCAGAAGGCAAAGTTTGTTCCATTGAATAGAGGGGCCTTATTGGTTGAATTTCCTTCATGGCTTGACATGTTTGAGCTCTAGGATCTACCCTTAGATAAAAGGGGCTAGCTCTGATACCAATTGTTGGAAAAATGAGAGGGGGGGCATGAATCCGTTTTTACCGTGCTTAAACAATTGTGCTTATTTTAAACTCTTTACAGAGCACTCAATGACAATCACAATAATGTAGGGAAGTAAGCAATAGAACATTCATCATCATTCACACATATGAGATACACAGAGGAATATATTTCCTAAGGAAACCCATAAAGGGTAAAAACCTCTTCTTCTTTATATGATAAGTAATCTTTACTATACATTATCATACATATGAGCTCCAACTCATTGTGAGGCTAAAACCTCTATTTTGCAAGCTGCAACTTTATGAGAGCACCAACTCTCTGGATTCTCTAGCACCCACTAGAAGGAAGCACCGACTCCTTGGTTTCTCTAGCACCCACTAGAATGAAGAATCAACTCCCTAAGAGTTCCAGCACCAACTGGATGGAAACACCAACTTCAAGTTACACAGGCACCGACCTGTATATCAGAGAACCAATGTTCTCCCTTGCACCACCCTGCCACCCTGGTTTTTTTGGCTGCAAATAGATGGAAGCTACAACTCCCTGTATTCAAGCACCCACTTGAACCTATGAGGACAACAGTCCTCCCTAGCACCTCTCTACCACCCTGAAATATAAAGTTTTCTATGTATTAATTTATCACAGTGATACAATATTTATCAATGGCTTACCGGTCTCATCACTGTTCTACTACACTGCTCTGCTCTACCTGCATCAGTGTCTTTTTGCACTCCTTCATTACGCTTTATGTTCTTCTACCTTTTATGCTCTGTGCACCATGTCCCATCTATGCACCATTCATCTTTTGTGCATTTCAGCAGCTGCACTCTGCCTACTTCTACACACCTAAATCCCTCTCAACAACCTCCCATCTCTTCTTTTTTCTGCGCTTTTATTCACTTTGTGCATTATCTGCATCCTCTATTCACAATGCTTCTGCATGCTCTCCCCATGTCGAGTGCTCTGCTTGATCATCATTGCAACTCTTCAGCTTCTCTGGCTGTTAAACCCATGTGTCCACATCACTGAGTGTTATGACGAGATTCCTTAGCCTCTCCAATAGTTGAGACTCTTCATCTTCTCTGTCACAGTCGAGCTCACTCCCTGAAGTCTCTTCGAGTCCTCTGACCTAAAACCATCAGTCGTTTCTAGCAATTACAATGTGAAACTCCAAGAAAATTCATCAGCAACTGAATCATAACTGATCAATTAACTGTGAAGAGAAACAGTAGCCCTTTGATCATAATCCTGATTAACCTGCACCGTTGGATCATTAATGATGGGTCTCGTGCTTATTTCATCATTTCACAATTCGACATTTCAGCATTTTGACATTCCTGTGGTGAGGCATCTTGACTCTCCAAGTCGCGATCTCCTAAATGGATATTAGCTATGTGCTACCTCCTCCCTTGAGCCAGTGTCGATGTGACCATAGGTTATGACCAGGGGCCAATTCGTAACACGCATTTTGGATTTCACATTTTGGGGATTCTGTGATGAGTCATCTTGACTCTCCATGTCCCAAACTCTGAAATGGAGCTTGTCTCTTCGAACTCTTCTCTACAGCTCTTCAACGATGTGACCATTGACGGTGACCAAGCGCTTATCCATAAAGTGTTTTCACAATTTCACATTTTGACATTTCTATTATGAAAGGTCTCGACACTCCAAGTCGCGATCACCGAAATGGAACTTGGTTGCACTAGCTCCTTCCTCCATCTTTTGTAGATGTGACCACTGGTTGTGACCACAACCTTATTCGAAAACACATTTCAGTGTTTCATCATTTCGACATTCCTGTGGTGAAGTGTTTCGACACTCCAACTCCCGGTATTTGAAACCTACACCAAAATGTGTTTTTTGCATTTCCGCATTTGGCATTCCGACATTCCTTGTGATGAAGTGTTTCGACACTCCAACTCCTGGTATCCAAAACCTACACCAAAAGGTGTTTTTTTCATTTCGACATTTCGGCATTCCGACATTCCTTGTGATGAGATGTTTTGACACTCCAACTCTCGGTATCCAAAGCCTACACCAAAAGGTGTTTTTCACATTTCCGCATTTCAGCATTCTGACATTCCTTGTGATGAAGTGTTTCGACACTCAAACTCCCAGTATCTGAAACCTACACCAAAAGGTGTTTTTCGCATTTTCGCATTTCAACATTCCAACATTCCTTGTGATGAAGTGTTTTGACACTCCAACTCCCGGTATCCAAAACCTACACCAAAAGGTGTTTTTCGCATTTCCGCATTTCGGCATTCCGACATTCCTTGTGATGAGATGTTTCGACACTCCAACTCCCAGTATCCGAAACCTACACCAAAAGGTGTTTTTTTCATTTCCACATTTTGGCATTTTGACATTCCTTGTGATGAAGTGTTTCAACACTCCAACTCCCTGTATCCGAAACCTACACCAAAAGGTGTTTTTCGCATTTTCACATTTCAACATTCCGACATTCCTTGTGATGAGATGTTTCGACACTCCAACTCCTGGTATTCGAAGCCTACACCAAAAGGTGTTTTTCACATTTCTTCATTTCGACATTCCGACATTCCTTGTGATGAGATATCTTGACGCTCCATATCGCAATCCATGAAATGATCTGAAGGTATTTCGGCGTTTAGCATTTCGTGACTTTGGGACTCCTGTGATGAAGAGTCTTGACTCTTGACTCCTCCAACTCCCGGTATCCGAAACTCCGAAATGGAGTTTATGCTTCTAATCTTTCCATGCGATCATCGTTGCGCTGCTAGTCTTTCCACTTTCTCTTGTTTGTCATCGTAGGGCTGAGCTTGCCATCAATGAAAAACAAATACTCTGCCTTTTGTCTGCCTGTTCTTGCCATCAAATGGACTAGCACACTCTTGCACTCTGTGTGCACCTCTGCACTATCTCTTCTAGTCTTCACGAGCTTGCTCTGCTGCATCTCCCCAAAATAATTCTGGTGCCCGCCTGGCACATTATACCTGTACTCAAGCCATCATTGCTACTGTACTTGCCATCAATGACAAGCATACGCTACCTATAAAACATGCCAACACCATTGTCATTTACCATTGCATGAAGAGAATAGATCTCTATTAGGGAACTCAAGAGCCCTTCCAAGGAGGAAGAGGGGACTCATAAGTCCCCGCCTTTCTCTACGGTGTTTAGCCTATCAATATATTGATCCATTGATTGCTATATATTGGTCATTTTTTTCTTTTCAGGGTTCTAGTTCTTCCAAGCTTCTCTAACTTTTATTTCTTAGCTATTTTTAGTTTTATTTATTAATTTCATGTGTATTTGGTTATCTAATCAAATCACAAACTTCTGTCTTGTTTAGCTAACTTAATTAAGCATGCAAGTGTTGTGTTTTTTCTCACCCATGTGAAAAAACCAACACAATAGATTGGCAACCATACTGGGGATCGATATCAAATTCCTCCCTATTTAAGTCTTGAGAGCACTTCTTTTTAATTGGTTTGACATGCAGGTACCAAAAACGACCTAGTCTAACCTTCCAAAGTCAAAATTCAGAGCCAGGGCAAGATAATTTCACTTGGAAATTTCTTTCCCGACACGTGATAGAAAGTACATGGCTTTCAAGGCCCACATATGCACACTCTCCACACTGTGCGAGTGACATAATTCATTCCTTTGCACACTCTGATCCCTCTACACACCTGTCAGAACTATAAACCACACATAAGTTCAATTTTCTCAAATTGTAAAGGTTTTTATGAATGGTTTGAGGGCCCCTAGCCTTCAGATTTTAATTTCCTACACTTTGTAAAGAAACTACACTTCACCTAGAGCCCTTTCCCACAAGAAAGGTTAGCTAACATAAGCACATAGGGGTAAAAATAATCACTATTCTTCTCTTTTGCTTTGTTTCCACGTGGATGGCTCATTTGGCATTTAAAATTTTGAGTTGAAGTTATTGCTTTTTTAAAAAACACAATCAATTAATTTGGTACTAGAAATTAATTTTAACCCTCAAGTATGCTCTTCCCCTACACCCTAGTGCGATCTCGGGAATCAGAAAAGGTGGTTGAAAGGACATTTCATCTCCCTTAACAAATCACTAGGAGGGGACAAAGCCCCCCTAAGGTTCCTCTTAGTTTTGGAAATCATCTTAAAAGCTTTGTAAGGGACCATACATGCCCACATGTTTTCAATCTTAGGATAGTTTCTAAAATATTTCTTAGTTTAGACAACACTTTAGGAATATTTAAAATATCAAGTAACAGGCCCATACATGCTCACATGTCTACAATTCTAGGATAGTTTCAAAATCTTTCTTAGTATAGACAAAATTCTACGGAGTTTAAAGGATTTGTAAGGACCCATATGTCCACATTGCTAGTTCTTTAGGGATTTAAATATTCCTCAAGGTTGTACCAAGGAAACATAGTAAGCTAGGTAAGAAGATATGTATGGACCATAAGAAGTCCACATGATGCAATCTCACACTTAACTTATTAAAAATATTTGCACACTTTTCACTTTATTGCACACAAAGCCACTCCTCACACACATAATTTCTATTAGAATAATGGAGGTCTAAGTAGGATTTATTCAAAGGAATTCCGAAAGATCCGACTACTTCTTTCAAAACTATCCACACCAATTTAATTCAAACGAGGTTGGTTCGTGACCCTAATCTCTCATCCCACCACATCTAAAACTTTTCTAAGAACACACTAAATTTTCGTCCATAGGAGGTGCCAAAAGATTTTTTTTAGTCTAGGTAGGATCTCGGGGGTAGGCATCCAAATAACCCCCCATTATCAGGTTCTCACATTCGAAACAATAGAATTTGAGAATAGGGATCATTTAAAATCCTCCAAATCAAGTGTTCCTATACCATAAGGCAGGGAAATACATGTGAAGGGTCGAAGGCCAAGGTCTAGTTGTTCTACACATCCCTCCTTGAGTCACCCAATTCTTGTGAGGAAATCCAGCTCGTGACCCATTTCTGAGGCTGAAAATATAAATTCCTCACTTTGACTGAGGTACTTAGTGGCCAAACATAGGATATCCACCCATGTGGCGATTGTGGGATGCAATCACACCTTGATCAGATTTTGTGTGGCTATTGGGAAATATTGCCAGCTCTTTCGGGATATGAACCCTGTTGGAACACTATTAAAATTATAAGCCTAAAGATTTATCCTATCCTTCCACTTTAACTTAGAAGCCGATTTCCAAAATGTAAATATTTCCACTTTTAAACCTTAAAGCATGCTTGGTTTCTCATCGTCAAATGATTTCCTCCGTTGATCGAACGATCCTGACCTCTTCAGAGTTATGAAGCTGCCTACTCGTTAAAGAGTCAAATCATTAAATAATACTTTCAAAACCCCAAAATACTCAACAATTAAACATGATTATTTAACGAGTTAAACTGTATTAATGTTAATTAATCACATTGCGATTTCGTGTTTCGAGAATGCTATCTCGAGCTACTATCAATATCCCGAGGTCCGAAACCCCAAAATATTTAACGGTTAAACATGATTAATTAATGTGTTAAACATGATATAAATTAATTAATTACATCACAATTTCGCATTTCGGGAATGCTATCTCGAGCTGTTATCAGATATCCCGAGGTCCGAAACCCCGAAATACTTAACGATTAAACACGATTAATTAATGTGTTAAACATGATTAATGTTAATTAATTACCTCGCGATTTCAAGTTTTGGGAATGCTATCTCGAGTTGTTATCGGATATCCCGAGGTTCGAAACCCCGAAATACATAACGGTTAAACACGATTAATTAATGTGTTAAACATGATTAAAATTAATTAATCACATCATGATTTCGCGTTTCAGGAATGCTATCTTGAGCTGTTATCGGATATCCTGAGGTCCGAAACCCCAAAATATTTCACGATTAAACCCTATTAATTAATGTGTTAAACACGATTAATGTTAATTAATTACCTCGCGATTTCGCGTTTTGGGAATGCTATCTTGAACTGTTATCGAATATCCCGAGGTTAGAAACCCCAAAATACTTAACGGATAAACATGATTAATTAATGGGTCAAACATGATTAATAAAAAAAAAACTTAAAAGGAAATTATCTTATAATTAATCATTTCTCTTTATCCAAGGGAAGATTACGCATTCTCCTCTGTAACATGTTGGAAGCGAATGAAGCAACTGAACCGTCACAATCAGTGGTAAAGTTGGTGAATAGACACGTCCACTGTGTTGGACATGGAAAGGAAATAACATCTGGAAAAAGTGAGGACACATGCACTTGCTACTCCTATGGAGGAACATTAGATGCCAACTGTCTCTATGCTAAAGGAAGAGGAGAAGAAACATCGCTACTAACAGACAGAGTGAGACATAGGAGATACTAATGAAACTCTTCAAGTTTTAGATATTGTAATATTTACTGTTTTTTGAATTATGAGAATTCCAACCGCTTCGGGTTGAGACCATTTTTGTATAAATACATAGTTTAAAGACTTAATAGAGGCTGCTTCTTGCTGAATTTAATAAGGAAAAACTCTCCTTTTGTGAGAATTAATACAAGTGCAGACATGGATTCCAATATTTGTGCAGTTTGAGTTATGTTCTCCTCTTGTATTCCATATTTCTTGTTTCCCTTTATGTTATTCCTTGATAAGTGAGTGATTGCAATTTAGTACTACTACTATTGTAGTCACATTTTATCGATTGTTTGATAAGCAAGCAATTTTTCCTCTGTATTTGCTATAAGTAAATACAAGACCTGTGAGCTACTTGTCTTATTGTATCTCATATCCTTACAAGGGTGCATTCTCTAATTTATTCTACTCTGAACAAGGTAAGATTCATCTTGCATTGATGCCTCATTTTGTTTAACGGTTTTATAAGTTTCCCTCACATCATTTGATTTTATAAAACAAATCAGACGACGAATTACGACCTCTGTCATGTTCTGACATTATTTTCATTTGAGGATTATTATTATATAACTAACAGAAGAAAAATAACCTTTCAAAAACATCCCTTTATATTTATGATGCCTTAACATTACTCTTTTGAGCCTTAAGGGTAATCTCAAGAATGACATCTTTTTGGCGCCGTTGTCGGGGACGGAGAAACGAAGTTATTTTTCCCTGGGAAAATGACATGGTAAGTTTCTATCTTTTATAGTGAACAAATATTGAATACATAAGTAAGGCTAATTTTTATCTTTCACTTGGCGACTCCCTGGTTTTAAAACTCCACACGATTCACTAGCGACTCCACTATTTCCAAGATGTCAATTTCTTTCGTTGCTCGGATTGCTGCGAGGTTTTCTCCTTTGGACTTTACAAATATTTCTGGTTTTCCAAACACTGTTCCAGACCTCAAAGTTTGGAAAGATCATCTTCCTATCTTTGGAGAGGGTAAAGATGATAGTCCTGCTCAACACTTATTTGAATTTCATAAGCTCATGCATCAACTAGATATTCATCAAGAAGATTTTTTGATGAAACTATTCATGTTTAGTTTGGGAGGACATACTCGACTTTGGTACAAATCTCTACTCCCTTCCAACATTTCATCATTAAAATAATTCCATGCAGCTTTTCATAAATATTGCAAAATAATGTACTCAACAGAGTTCCTTTTTGAAGACTGTTGCAATTTAGATTTCATAGAAAAATATTGTAAAGAAAATCGGTTTGTTGATGAAAAATCAGAACATGATAACAATTGTGGTCAAGTATACAAAGAAGATTTACAGGAAAATTTATATGAAGAAGACTTTGAAGTAAATCAAGAAGAGGTTTTTCGCAGCAGTAAGAATGAAGACGACATCATTGCAAATGAAGAAATACTTGCAGAACCTCCAATATTTCAATCAGATCAAGTCCAGATTCATTGTAGAAATAAAGATGAAAATGCATTTTCTAATGAAGAACTAGATTCAAATTTATGCATACATGATTCTACCTTCAGTTCCTCTTCCCCATAAAATGATTTTAAGGATGATTTTGGTAGCATTGATAATAATGAAGATAATTTTATTGAACAACACGATGATGAAATTGTTGATCTAGATCTTTGTGAAGGCCAATGGTTTATTGAAGACCATTCACAACTAGATTTCGAAGAGGATGATCTTGGTGATGATACTGACAATGGCAACGATACTCAACGTGCATTTTTCATTGTATCAAATGTTCATAGTAATTTCTATCATGATCAGACCACTGTTCTAAATGTCAATTTTGACCAAGTTGCTACTATTCAGTCATCATTACTAGATCATCAAGAAATTGAAGTTTTTGAAAGCCAAAGTTCAGAAATTTTATATAGTCATCGTATTTATGATGAGTATCCAAATGATGAAGAAAAACATATTTCTTTCCCAACATGCATGGAAACATACAATAGTTACCCTTTGTAACTATGATGAATGTGATCTTGAAGTTGATGAGCAACAAATTATTTCTCTTCCTCCATAGAGTTATGTTCAGTAGGAAAATTATCAATTGCACTATGAAAGCAGTCAACCTATATACGACAGTGATGGAGAAGATTCTTGGACCGATGATGAAGGAAATAAGGAGGGTTTACTGGAGCAGATGATCTCTCCTTCCTATTTAGCAATTGACGAGAAACAAACTAGTGAGCCTCAATATGGATTTCTTAATCCAGAAAAAGAAAAGATCAGCTGCAGAGAAAATAGGTATTCCATACAACTTGGCCAGCAGGAAAAGGTATCAGTTGACTTTGAGAATTTATATCTTTATCTTTTTGTGATCCAGTAGTTGTTTGGTTAGAGTATTTTCTTCAAGAGGTCCAAAATGTTGCAACATTTTGTGTGCAACCAAACTTCAGTAGTAAGCGCGAGCTACTTATTCATTCTTTTCTGCAAAAAAATTATTATCTTTTCATTCCTTCATTTAGCAGCAAGCAAGGTATGTTAAACAACCCATTATTTGCATGGCTCCATTGGAAATTCCATGTTACTTGATCAATGGAGTTTCACCTGATTAATGTAGGGCCAACGTATATAAATATATCGTCAAAAAAATAAAATTATATATATATATATATATATAATAATAATAATAATAATAATAATAATAATAATAATAATAATAATAATAATAATAAAGAAATAAATAAAAGAAAGTAAGAATAAAATAAGCTTCATAATCAAGAATTAGGCTTGGGTGGAAATGAGATCCCTTTCAAAACCTCTGACTCCTCGTTCTGTTTCTATCTAGAATATTTGAAAGTTTTTATTCTATTATGATTTTCACTACACGATCTTAAATATTCACATAAAGAAAGTTTTCGCCTTGAATCGGGAAGCTTAAAAAACTAGACCTTCAAAACGAGAGTAAGAAAAAATATTTATGATTCCTCTGATTATAACTGAAAGAAAGTATGTCTAGGCTAATCCTGATTACTTTAGCCCTTCTAGCATATTTAAACTGATTAGTTTTTCTCAAGGAAAATCCCTAGAAAATAAAAACTCCCTGTGAGAACTTCCCTGTAGGCTAAGAAGTTTTGAAGGTCGGGAGAGGATTAGTCTGGAGTAAAGCAAAGTGAGTTGATAGACCTTCATTTCTAAATTATAAACAGATATCATCCCTAGTTTGTGACATATAGATTGATTTCCCCCACTTCATGTATTAAAATATAAGACAGATGCTGAAAGGAAATTCATTAAATGATTGCCCCCATATAGTCCAAAAAAGAGATGATGAAAGGAAATTCATTAAATGATTGCCCTCATCTCAACATTTAAATGAAAAATGACTAATTGAAGTGGTGAAAGGAAATTCAATGAGGGAATTAGATAAATTCACCGGGGTACTGAACAGGCTCGCTGGCCGTGAAGCAATGTCTATGATATCTGCAAGGATGTTATACATGTATTATAATGTACTCTAGTAGCTAGTCCCCTTTTCGAAAAGATTTACATTCTAAGCCGACACGAGACTCCCTGACTAAATCATTAAAATTATTTTTCCTTGATGCAAAAAAAATCGACCAGAGTCTGATAGATCGATTAAGGTTGTTTTGATTATCTTAAGAAAATCCAAAATCAGTTTTAAGAAAAGGAAATTATTAATAGCCTAAGCTAGAGATCAGTGAATGATTAAGTTTTTGAGTGCTTTCGGAGATATGGATTAAGTCTAATGCCCTTCTGTGTCTTTTTCCAGAATGTGTTTCCCATAAACCTAATGATGACTCCATTAACCCAATAAAGGGACTTAGTCTACTGTTCTTCCACACCTCATAGGGAGACGTGATCCCCAGATGGAGCCTATGTTGGAACACTTTTAAAATTATAAGACTAAAGCTTTATCCTATCCTTCCACTTTAACCTAGAAGCCGATTTCCAAAAAGTAAATCTTTCCGTTTTTAAACCTTAAAGTGCACTTGGTTTCTCACCGTCGATTCATTTCCCCCGTTGATCGAACAATCCTGACCTCTTTAGAGTTATGAAGCCACCTACTCGTTAAAGAGTCAAATAATTAAAGAATACTTTTGAAACCCCGAAATACTCAATGATTAAACATGATTATTTAACAGGTTAAATTGGATTAATGTTAATTAATCACATTGCGATTTCACGTTTCGGGAATGCTATCTCGAGCTACTATCAATATCTCGAGGTCCGAAACTCTGAAATATTTAATGGTTAAACATGATTAATTAATGTGTTAAACATGATTAAAATTAATTAATCACATAACGATTTCATGTTTCGGGAATGCTATCTTGAGCTGTTATCGGATATCCTGAGGTCCAAAACCCTGAAATACTTAACTCTTAAACATGATTAATTAATGTGTTAAACATGATTAATGCTAATTAATTAAATCATGATTTCGCGTTTCGAGAATGATATCTCAAGCTGTTTGGATATCCCGAGGTCCGAAACCTTGAAATAATTAACGGTTAAACATGATTAATTAATGTGTTAAACATGATTAAAATTAATTAATCACATCGCGATTTCGCGTTTTGGGAATGCTATCTCGAGCTGTTATCAGATATCGCGAAGTCCGAAACCCAAAAATACTTAATGATTAAACACGATTAATTAATGTGTTAACCATGATTAATGTTAATTAATTACCTCGTGATTTCGCGTTTCGAGAATGCTATCTTGAGTTGTTATCGAATATCTCGAGGTCCGAAACCCCGAAATACTTAACAGATAAACATGATTAATTAACAGGTCAAACTGGATTAATACAAAAAAAACTTAAAAGGCAATTATCTTATAATTAATCATTTCTCTTTATCCAAGGGAAGATTACACATTCTCCTCTGTAACAGGTTGGAAGCGATTGAAGCAACTGAACCGTCACAGTCAGTGGTAAAGGTGGTGAATAGACACGTCCATTGTGTTGGACGTGGAAAGGAAAGAACATCTGGGAAAAGTGAGGACACATGCACCTGCTACTCCTAGGGAGGAAGACTAGATGCCATTTGTCTCTATGCTAAAGGAAGAGGAGAAGAAACATCTCTGCTAACAGACAGAGTGAGACAAAGGAGATACTAATGAAACTCTTCAAGTTTTACATATTGTAATATTTACCATTTTTTGAATTATGAGAATACCAACTGCTTCGGGTTGAGACCATTTTTGTATAAATACACAGTTTAAAGACTTAACAGAGGCTGCTTCTTGCCAAATGTAATAAGGAAAAACTCTCGTTTTGTGAGAATTAATACAAGTACAGACAAGGATTCCAATATTTATGCAGTTTGAGTTATGCTCTCCTCTTGTATTCCATATTTATTGTTTCACTTTATGTTATTCCTTGATAAGTGAGTGATTTCAATTTAGTACTATTACTACTATAGTCACATTTTATCGGTTGTTTGATAAGCAAGCCATTTTTCCTCTGTATTTGCTATAAATAAATACAAGACCTGTGAGCTACTTGGATTACTGTATCTCATATCCTTACAAGGGTGCATTCTCTAATTTCTTCTACTGTGAACAAGGTAAGATTCATCTTGTATTGATGCCTCATTTTGTTTAGCGGTTTTGTAAGTTTCCCTCACATCATTTGATTTTATAAATCGACTCAGACAACAAATTACGACCTCTGTCTTGTTCTATCTTTATTTTCATTTGAGGATTATTCTTATATAACTAACGGAAGAAAAAACACCTTTCAAAAAAATCCCTTTATATTTATGATGCCTCGACATTACTCTTTTGATCCTTAAGGGTAATCTCAGGAACAACACACCCTCTACCCTTCATTATAACTGATTACTTAAACCTTCACTAGTTTCTCTTCTGGTGGTTTCCGAACCCACTGTTGAGTACTATTGGAAGGCCTAGTGCTGAATTGAGAGAAAGGACAATAGATATTTTAGGACAAAAGAATTTATTTTTATTGTTCCCCCACACAGACAAAATCCACCTATCCACATGCTTGTTTATTTACACTTGATTTATGTATGATGCTCATTTGATTACATGAACTTGCGAGTTACACTGTTTTTGTGAAGTTCAAAAGCTCTTGTTCATTTATTTTTCTCTTGTCACAATTGGCACACATTCACTTTGTTAGTTAGAACCATAGGGGAACCACAAATTCCCCATCATTCTAGATGCTTGTAGAATCTCCCTCCTATTCTAGGAGGATTCCCTAGTCTTGCCAACTCACTGACTCAACCATCTCACACCGCCATGATCACTACTATTTTAGGATTAACTTTACTTGGTTCCACTTTGGTTGGGTCAAATAACCAAGGAAATCCATCTATTGGTTCTTCTTCACAAGGAGGCGTGAGTCAAACTTCTTCCCAAGGGGGATGTACAAACCCACCAAATCACTCTCAAGGGACCTGTCCACTACTTGATCACACAATGGATGGAACTAATTCTCTGCCAAATATCCCTATGCCATACTTGGCATCCCTCAATATTCTTGATTTAACCAAACTCATGAATGATCACATTTTTCATGATGCCACTTGGCCCAATATGCTTACAAAATTTCCTTCAGATATTCCGAAGTTTGAAGGAAAAACAGGGGAAGATCCCGCTAACCATGTTATGACCTTCCACTTATGGTGCTCTTCAAACATCATCATGGATGATTCCATCTGCTTGAGGTTATTTCAAATAAATCTCACTGGTTCATCAACTAAATGGTATGTGGATGAAAAATCAAGGTCCCATGTAACCTTTGAATCATTGGCCAAGGCCTTTTTGTCCTTTTTCCAACTACCATTTCATCATGATATTGTCTTAGAACTTCTCTCTAAGTTCAAACAAACTAGTGATATCCATATCGCCGACCACATCCATGAATGGCATCGGAGACATAGTTTGTGTAAAGCAGAAACCACCAAAGAACAACGTCTTGATTGGTTTCTTAAATCGCCCATCTCTGTGATTGTAAAGGATGTAGTGTCCACTTTTCCTCAATCAGAAGAGGAAGCCATGAGAAAGGCACAACAATTTGACCTCATATATGATCAATCAGGTTACTTGTACACAGTTTTGCCTGGTGCACCCAGACCCATACCATTTGGCCAGGAAAAAACTGGGATGTCCTACGCCATGGATGGGTTGATTCGTTATATGACACATGTCAACCCTTATGGCCACCCATCACCCGCTTATGGTGCAAATAAATATTCGAAACCATATGGAGGGAGGTCTTATTACCCTCCTCCCACTCACAAAAAGTCATATCCTGTTGTTTGTGTTATCCCCGATTTCTAGGGATAACTAGGAGATCATGTCTCGAGGCCCACAGGTCCTAGACATGGAGTACTGAGAGCAGGATTGACTTGAGCATGGCCCTGGAGGACCCATCCTTCTTCTTTGTCAGATTT
>ML802386.1:303384-351021 GCA_009831015.1 Picea engelmannii
AGGAGATTAGGCTTAGTGCTTTTTGTGGGTTTGCTCTGATTTTCCTGCTTTTTTCCACCATGGAGTTAGGCAACACATTTTCGAACATCAAAGAGATGAATCTACATCGATCATCATGCATATTTTATTGAAATAAAGTTAGCTAGCCTATGTTCTAACCTATTCACCTATGACATTTAGCCCAGATTAAACTGTTGGACTAAAAATTACTCTATCCTAGGATTATTTGACCAAGATTAGATAGTTTGATCAAATTTATTCACTAGCTAACCTATCTACTTGGCTAAGATTAAACAATTTAGCCAAGCTTATTCACTAATCCTATCAAAATCAATTCAGAAGGACTTGACCATGTTTAAATAGTATGGATCAAGTCATTGTTATTGCATGGGGCTTTGTTCATTTTTCTTTTATACCCCCTTTTATTCTTTTTCTCATTTTTTCTTTTCTTTTTGTTTCTTTTCAAATCATTTACAGAATGAAACATTATTTGCGAACCCAAAACACTAAAGGAATAAATATCAATCACCATTCGATCCTATAAATTATAGGGTTATAACAACGACTCCACCTGGGGATGGCACTCTCCTTGTGAAGTGCCAAGAATCCTGCTTCCTGATGTCCTGAAAGATTTCTTCAGAGCTTCTTCAGCTATTTTATCTACTTTATTTTGAAAATTTTGATGACATTGTCTAGTGGCTCAGGGCCTTCTCTATGGGCTTCAACCATCTGATCAATGTTATCCACTCAAAAACTGCAAGTAAAAGAAAAATGGTTTGTACAATGGAAATGGGTGACAAGGCCTTTACTCCAGGGGTGAATAGTGCTTTAACATCCTGCCATTCACAGTTCCACCTGGAAGGTTTTTCCCACCACTGTTGTTGAGAAGAAAAGCGTTATTTCCCCTGAATGCCTGAATGGTGTAAGGTCCTTTCCATAAGCTATCAAATTTTCCATGTTTACCTTTATATTCATTCCTAGCATCCCACCTCAGTACCAAATCACCTAACTCAAAATCATCTTCTTTAGTTCTTTTGTCGAAAATCTTTTTGATGTTCTCCTGGATGACCTGAGTTCTGTCGTATACTTCTTCCCTGGACTGTTGCAAACAGATCATCTGGTTTATTCTTCTTTGGGAATCATTTGGCTCAACTTGCATCTCTTGCAAAAGTTTCATGACCGGGACCCCCAAAGAGGTAGGGAAAACTGCTTTGGTGCCATAGACCAACTGGTATGGAGACATACCAATTGACCTCTTAGTGGTTAGTTTGTCATCCCAAAGTGTGGAAACCAACTTGTTATGCCATGACTTCTTATTTTCTTGCAATGTCTTCTTAATGATATTCACCAGGGTTTTATTGGAAGACTCAACCAACCCATTTCCCTGAGGGTAATAAGCTATGGAATGTCCCAATGTAATGTGATACTAGCTACAAAAATCTATGAGATTTTTGGATCAGAAGGTTGTTGCATTGTCAGCTATAATTTTTCTAGGGCATCCAAAATGAGACAAAATATGATGTTCTAGAAATTTAATGATAACAGAATCAATATCTTGCCTGCATGGTACAACTTCGATCCATTTTGTAAAATAGTTAGTGGCAGTGAGAATCCACTTGTGTTGGCCAGAAGAAGGAGGGTGTATCTCTTCGACAAATTCCAAACCCCATTGTTGGAAAGGAGCTTCAACAGAGATGGGTTTGAGTGGCAAGGGCAGTAGCTTCTTTTTACCTTCAAACACTTGACATTTATGGCACAAGGTGACTTGCCGATGCACATCCGCGAACAATGTGGGCCAGTAGAATCCAACTTTGAGGATCTTATTTGTTGTAGTCTTCCAACTCAGATGCCCACCACAATATCCTACATGAAAATATTGTAAAACCTTGTCAGCTTCGTCTTTTAATAGGCAATTTAACAAAATACCTCCAGGATCTTTCCAATAAAGATTACCTTCTAGAATACAAAATTTCAATGCTTTTAATTTCAAAAACCTCGCTTTGATTTTAGTTAGACCAGGGGGAGCTTGTAAATTGAGCAAGACAAATATCAGGTTTTCGTACCATGGAGAGTCTAGAAATACCTCCTTAACGCTTGAAGTCGCCTGCTCTCCCTGCTCATCAACTGCAGCTAAGAAATTAATATCTAGAGCATGTAAATTAGATTCAACCATCAACTTTTCTAGACCTTGACCTTTGATCAGTTTAGTAGGATTAATCTCTAAATCATATTATATAATAACAACAATCCACTTTCCTCTTCTACCATCCGGATTATCCTAAGTTAGAATATCCTTTACCACTGCATTTGGAACATAGGCAATGGTATGGGAATGGAGAATATAGACTCTGAAGTCTTTTATGGCTTTCACCAAGGAAAAATCTTGTTTCTCCATTATTTTATAATTTAACACAACATCTCTCAAAGATTTGGTGAAAAAGGCAATGGGTTCTTCATACCCTTCACTATTTTTCTGCATTAGTATTGCTACGATGGTGTGTTCGGATGCAAAAGAGATAAGGTAGAAATATTTGGTAAAGTCTGGGCTAATCAACACTGGAGCTTGTTTGAGTGCATGCTTAACCTGTTCAAAAGATTGTTTGGATTCAGTGTTCCATTTTATTTTTGTTTCCTTTCTAAACATATTGGTGATGTTCTTGAGAAGCTCGACCAGGTTGGGAATGAATCTCCTTAGAAAGTTTATTTTTCCAATGAAATATTGTAGCTCTTTAATATTCCTAGGGTGTTCCGGTTTTTGGATGGCCTCTATTCTGCTGGGATCTATTTTGATTCCATCCTTAGAGATTTTGTCCCAATAGTTTTCCTTCCTCTAACCCGAAAAGGATTTTCTTAGGATTTAATGAAATCCCAAATTTCCTGCACTTCTCAAACACGCCTCTGAGGTGTAGCAAGTGTTCCTCGTCAGATTGGGAGTAGATCATCACATCATACAAATAAATGACTATAAATCTCCCAAGTTCATCCACAAAAGAAATATCCATTTCTCTCTGGAAAGTGGCACCAACGTTCATCAAACCAAAAGGCATCTTCAGATACATGAAGGTTCCCCAAGGTGTAGTGAATGTTGTTTTCTCTTGATCTTCTGGGTGGACAAGGACTTGGTTGTAGCCCGAGAAACCATCCAGTAAGGAGATCCTACTAGACCCAACCACCTTCTGTAAAATGTGGTCCATTTTGGGCAGAGGGTAATTATCTTTGAGAGAGACTTTGCTCAGATTTTTGAAATCTATGCAAAGTATGATCTCGCCAGTTTTCTTCCTGGTAGGAACTAGGTTAGAAACCCATTTGGAAAATATCAAGGGGACTATGATTTTCACATCATACATCTTTTTGATTTCTTTCTCTATCAAGGGAAGTAGCTTGGGATTTATTCTCCTAAGTTTCTGTCTGAAAGGTTTGTGTTCTTATTTTATGGGAATCTGATGCTGTATGATACTTGTGTCATAAGATTTTAAGTCTTCATATCCCCAGGCAAAAACATCCACATATTCTTTAAAAAGTTCAATGTATTTGTGTTTTTTCTTAGGGGGTATAGATTTGGAAAGTTTTATCATCTTGGGTTTTTCTTCTGTTCCTATGTTGCACTCTTCGACCTCTTTACCATAGCTTCAATTTTCAATTTTTTATCTACGTCGTTAAAATCGAACAAGTCTTCTAGCGGAACTAGACCTCTAGGTAACACATTACTTTTCAACTGTAGAACACCATAATCTATCTCATTTTCATTCAATTCCTCTGCATCTACTTTAATTTCATTGAAATCTTTGGAATCTACGTTATTTACACTACCACTTTTAGAAACAGATTTATTTACAATCTCATCATCATTTTCTAAATCTATGTTTGTACATTCAAAATCATTCTTACACTATGGGAAGTCTTAAATTTGATCGTCATTTCCAAATACCTGCCAGTATCTGATGTTGTCAGGAATGATTGGTCTGCACTTCACCTCCACTGTGTACTTGTGCGTGGGATGAAAAGAAATTTTACAGGTAGTTGCTGACGTGGCTAGCCCGTCTGCTAGTATGTTTTGTCCTCTAGGCATTACCTGCAAGTTGATTTCAGTAAAGCACTGAAGAGCATCCAAAACAACATTCCTATAAGCCCTAAGTCTGGGGTTTTTAGCTACGTACTCACCTTTGATTTTCTTGATAATCAGTTCAGAGTCACCCCTTACCATGATCTGTTTGGCACCAACTTTCTTTAGTAGTTTCATGCCGAGCATTAGAGCCTCGTACTCAGCTACATTATTAGTGCATTGGAAATTGAGTTTGTAAGAATGATTATCAAAATACTTTGATCTGTAATTATGCAACCAAACTCCAGCTCCAACTCCTTCTTTACTCACAGCACCATCAAAATCCATGCTCCAAAAATCTGCTGACAGTTCCTCCCTCTCTACCTTTTCCACCCTTATTGCCTCAATGATTGCTTTACTTTCTTGTGAATCATGTGTATCATCTTCCAATTGAGCAATTTGTGCTTCCACATCACCATCATTGTATAGAATGAAAGAGTCTAGATCAGAGTGTGCAGAGTACAATGGATAGTTATGTGGCTTTTCCTGACTACTGACCATATACTTCATCAAGGTTTCTCTATACAGTATCCTCTGCTATCCGAATACCCAGATGGTGGTGTAGGACATATCTAGCTGCAGGGTTCCTTTCAGCTTAGCCCCCACGATATTGACAATAACATACCATATTTTGGGGGAATATCTGCAACTAATATATCCATTACCATACTCTTTTCTAGGATTTGAGCTAATGTAATGCATAAGTATTTGATCAGGCCTATACATTTAACCTTGCTGGAATCGAAATAATGCAAATCTTTGTAGGGTCTGGTTACCTCGAGCCCCAACTTTTCCATCATGGCTTTGGGCATCAGGTTGTGAGAAGAACTCGAATCCAGCATAACATTGTGTAATATCAGATCGTGGATGTTTAGGCTGATGTAAAAAGGGGCCATGACACCATTATCAGTTTGACCATCAACTTCAGGACCAAACATGAGCTCTCGTCGGTCATCAACAAGATTTACTGTGTCTGAGTGATTTACCGATCCAACATTCAAAGCCTTAGTACCTATCTCAGGTTTGATGCTTAAAGATTTAATCACCTGAGACCTGTAAGCGTTCTTGTTCATCAACTCAGATAGGGGAATGGGAATTTTTAATTTAGCTAGTTCCCCTTCAAGGCTGAATGCAATGGACATTTTGCTTAAGGTATGTACTTCTAGTTTATCTGTCGTAATTCTATGGATGGGTGCACTTTGTTGACTGATTGATGAAACTTCAGTCTGATTTTCTCTTTGTAGTATTTCTGGAGTTTTTTGTGTATGAGGTCCAGCCTTGTTTCTCTCAGGGACTTTCTTGGGAAGGTTTTCTGAGGATTTCTTGGTTTCAACATCCTTCTTCAGAGAGTCCTTGTTTGTCTTCTTTCTCCTCAGGTTATACTTCCCGCAAACCTCCATTATAGCATTCTCAAAGTCCTGCTGTTCTGATTCCTCATCTTCCTCATTTACCTTAGTTTGTGAAAGGAGGAACATATCATGCTCTTCCTGGGTGAGGAAAATGGATTCATGATCGTGATCACCCATTAGGTTTATATGAGTGTCATCAAACTCCTCAATTGCATCCTCCCCATCATTGGTGTAATTCTCCTAGAGGGGAGGTCTGATCTATTGATCATGCCCCCTCTACTCTCTTTGCCTGATCTGGTGTGGATTTCTTTTGAAGTTTGGGTTTCAAATTTGAGGAGTGGCTTGGTTCTCCCTAGGTGGGTTTCTGTCAATTACAGTGAGTCTCTCCATCATTTTCTCCATGGATTTAGCTAGAGAATCTAGTTTGGTGTCTGATGAGGAAGTAGAAGGCTCTTCTTTGATAGTGACTCTCCTTTCTGTTTTCTTCCTGGCCCTTCTAGCCAGAAGATTTGCTTCTACACTGATGACATTTTTCTGCATGTCTTCCAGAGTTGCAACATTTCTCTCTCTTAGCCGATAAGACATATCTGCGTCAAATCCATCGGGGAATTTTATTAATACCAAACCTTGTGGTGGTTTCATATCAGTTGGAATTGCATTGTAAATATTGTTGAAATGAGTGCAATAATCTTGCACTATATCTCCTTGGTTCCGTCTGATGTTCTCATATTCTGACAAGATCTGGAGAGGATTTTTCTTCACCTCCCACCCGTCAAGGAAATCTCGATGAAAAACAACAATGTCAGTTATGGTAGCAACAGGTAAGGCCTTGAACCACTTTTTAACATATCCAGTCAACCTCTATGCAAATAGTCTCATCTGCACATCAGCTTCATCCACTTCCTGTAAATCAAAATAATTGTTCATTTTGTCAACATGCTACTATGCATTTAGGGGACCAGTACTATCAAACTAAGGGAGTCTGGTTTGATAATATTGAGGCATGTCATGTAAAGGGGAAACCAACACCAATGGGGAATATCTTGCTGTCATGATTGATGGAGGGGGTTGAACAACAACTTGTGTGACATGAGAGGTAGTGACTGAAGCTATAGAAGATGAAGGGATGGGAGAAATGGAGTGACATGGTTTCGATTTAACAGAAATTGCAAAAACAGTCAAAGCAGGGAGTTTGAATGATGACTAAAGGTGGATTTTATCTAAGGCTTGACCAAGATTCACAATTAGGTCTTCAATATTATCAAATTTGGGGCGAAAATGTTGATCAACTTCAGCTCCGGGAGAGAGTATTTCAGGGGTCCTGGGCTGAAAAACGGTTTGATCTAAAAATGTTTCACTGACAAAACTATCAGATTTTTTCCTGAAAAGGCTTTGTTGAAAAGATATATCAAACTCGAGATCCTGAAGAGAAACTAACTTCTCTAGGAGAGAAGGGGACCTTAGAAGCAGACAATGGCTCCCAGAAACCTCTGCAGTGTTTTTCTTCCTGAATAATTTTTCGGGATTGTCTATTACTACTACAGGTTCTAGGTCTAGGTGAGATCTGGTAAAAAATCTTTTGGGAGCCAAAATTCTAATTTTTATTTTGTTTTTATTTATAAGAGAATCTTAAACTATTTATATACAAAATTTAACAACCTCCGAACATTATCTCTTTATATGTTTGGATTTTATGACTTGTTCAGAAATAAGGTTTTCTTTGTCTAGGGAAAATAAATTGTAGGATTGAAAGATTGTTCATTCCCCAGTGGAGTCGTCACTATGTTAACACTCTATAAATTCCCATAGGTTTTCGGAGGCAGAAGAAATTTGCCAGAGGTAACTTTATCCAACCACTTCAAAACTGGGATCTAGCCCTACCAGTTTCAGAGAGGGATATCTCTGCAATATTTAACTTTGTTTTTGTTTTTAGATATTAGGCTAGTTAGATTAAATGAGATTGGGTTGTTTGTTTTTGTAAGTTGGATGAAATATGGTTTACACCTCCATTGGGATATGGGGTCTGTTTTATAAATATAGAGATTAGATAACAGATATAAAGATTCTCTTCACAGGGTAGGATAATGCAACTATTGGATTCTTTAGAAATAAAATGATGGATAGCAGAAAAGTCAAGATTGTGAATTAAAATAAAGAAGCAATTAAGAATTTCTTTATTGTAACATAAGAAGATAAACATTTATATCTTTAAAATATCAGAAATAGAGTACACAAAGGTAAATTCTGCAACTTTAACTCCCTTTAAATGATCATATCAGAAAATAGGATGATAACCAATAAAGATAGACATTCAACAAAGGAAGAGAAAAACTTCACCAACAGTTAACACACAGGAATCCTGTGAAACGTCTCTTTGTATTACTAGAATATCTTTTGATAAAAAATTACAGTGATTATAGCTTGCTAGGGCATAAAGATCAACCCTCAATACTTCAAAGTTTGAAGTATTTATAGCAAAAATTACAAACGACCCTGGCATTAATGATCAGGACATGGCAGATTCTAAGTCTAACTAACTAACTAACTAACAAGATACAAAATTTAGGAACTGTAGATGATGTGTCGAATTCTTCATGCTAATTCTGGGGAAGGCCGTTGGTGAGTCACCCACATGACTTTAACTGATCCGCATGCTGACTCAACTTGCATGCCTCATCTCCTACTCGATCAAATTGCACAACTCTTCCCATCTTAGCTGACTGGGAATGGTGAATTTGAGTAGTCTCCGGTATATTTCATCCATTTTTGTGTACTTGGAGAAATTTGGTTTGACGATGAAAATATACCTGATCTCATGTTGTATATTGAGGTTTGGCTGCAAAGTTTCTAAGAATTCATTTCCTATTATACTACCCTGTATTCCTGAAAAATTGGAACTGTCTTTGGCCACTGTGGCCATCTTCTATTTGTAATCAGGAAGAGTCATCAACTTGTCATTTAGGACCAGTAGACCAAGAAGACCTTTCTTCTACAAAGCCTCTATCTTGCTGAAGAACCTTTGAACTCCAATTTCCATGTTCTGGACTTTCACCTCCAACTGCAACATCAATCCTCTTTTGGTTAGTACTCTGTTGACTTCAATGATGGTTTCTGTCCTGTCTTCAATCTTCAAGTCTTCTAGTTCTTCTCTGTTCTTCAAGTTCAGGAATCTAATGATTTCATTGGCTTCAGTGGGAATTTCTCCCAACTCTCCTTTTATTTTTTCTATGGCCTGCCTTCTTCTTAGCACCAATTCATTTTTCTCAAACATGATTTGCACCATAGGCCATATTTCATTTATGGATTTGGAGATATCCATCCAAATATTCTCCTTTGCTTCAACAAGTGTCTTGCCCGCCACTGTTTGCTTTTGTAGTTGTTGCAATTCCTGCTTGAGATTTTATGATGTTTGTTTCTCCATGGTGTAACTTGTCTGGTAAGAAGACTTGAGCTCCTGAAGGTTCTCAACCTCCTTTTTCCAGTCTGTTGATTTCTGTTCCTTGTAAGTTCATCTCTTCCATGGATTTTGCTAGCTCCACAGTTTTCTCCAAAGCTTTCAGTGGGGTGGATGATGGAATTTCTACTATGGTGGTCATTGCTACAGTTGCTATGCTAACTCCTGTGAGGGGAACTGCACTCAGTGGAATGACTTCCATAGGTGTGACCTGTTCCTTCTCCTTTACCAATCTCTCCAACTCAGCTTCCATCTCTCTTAACTGTGCATTCTGCTCCATGATCAACTTAAGCATTTCATCCTTTTCTCCTTCTGAATCAACTATCTCCTTTGCCTGTGCATCTTTTGTAGGTGGCAGTTTCAGTGGTTTCCTCGAAGATGCTATGTCAACATTCTTTTTCTTGAACATCTCCTCAACTACTTTCACATTAAAAGGATCATACCCAATCTTGAGAACCAATTATTCTAGTGACTTAATTCTGTTTTCCTTTGTAAAAGATGATATCTTCTCCAATTTTAATTGAGTTTGAACTTTTTTTAGAGAAACCTGTAACTTAGCAGAAGAAGTAGAAGCATTTGCCAATATAGAGAAAACCATTTCTCTCATCTGCATGTGTAGATCCATATGATCAGCTAGGTGTACACAGTCTGTGCTGTGCCATGGACATTTGCTTTCAAAACTGAGCATAGGTGCTGCTGGTCAGCATCTAATTCTTCTTCTTGATCATATCATATTTCTCAAAAATACTCAACTTAACACCTCCTTGATTTGACTGGCTTATTAATGAAGTGTCAGTCTGCTTCTTGGATGAAGAAGTAGGCATGATCTGCTGGTTGCTTGATATAAGAGGTGAATGATCATCTTTCATAACTGTTGTGGATTGGGTTTCCTTTTCACTAGTCGTGTCAGTTGTATGACTAGTTTTTGGCCTTTTGGTGTGTATCTGGAAATCCTCAGCCGAGACTTCGATGACAGAAGGAGAAGTATCCTTTCTGGGTATTTTCTCCTTTGGAACYTRTGGTGTAGCTGTTTGAGAGATAATAATTGGAGGAGACTGTTGTTCTACCTCTTCGAGAGTGTTCGCTTCCCACTCTGTTTGATTCACAAACTTCTCTATCTCAGGCTTGGGTGCATGAACATACAGGATATTTTTATTCTTCACTCTCATCTCTGTGATGATACCACATGGATCATAGTGCCACAGGAAACTTGTTTCAAACTTCATTTCCTTCAAAATTTTATCTGCCTCTTCCCCGACAACTTGACTATTGTAGATGAAAGATCATATCTGCCCCTTAATCCTCAACTGTTGTTTCTTATTCAAAGACAAAAAGTGTATATCATCTGAATTTATCATTTTTTGTATATATTTTAGGGAAAATATCCTCACAGGAAAATACTTGGGAAACTTGTATGGAGCTAATTCACACCCGTATACTCTAATTTCTATGTGATTTTGATACAGGTATCAATCTCCCATCTTTGCGAGTTCTAAAAGGTGTAAGATTCTTTGGATCTATTCATTTATCCTTGGCTCTGGTCTCCCATTGAGCATGCTCACCACTGGATGGTAAAAGTGCTCAATGAACTGTTTGAAGCTAAACTATGTGGAGTTCCTTCTGAGTAGCGAAGTCCAAGATGTTACCGCCTGTGGTTTGTCGTCCTTGTCCATTTTCTGCATTAGGAAGGAGAACCTTTCTGCTTGAAAGAAGGTGAACATGTAAGACAATATTTAGGAATACCGGAACATGCCCTCTGTGGCGAATTTTGATAGCTGATCGTGGATGTTATCTACCAGTAAAGTGTTGTAGTCAAATTGGATGGTGGCCTTTCCTCAACAGAGAAAGTGGATAGGAAACCCAATATAGGTTCATCCACCCATTCGTCTAAAAAATAGCCAAGTAGACAGAAAAGTGATGAAATCACTTGGTTTCCCTTTTCTGAGAACAGGGAGGAATGGTACAGGGGATTTTTCTTGGGGATCTGAGCATCCTGTGGGATGAAGAGCTCCAAAATCTAGGCTCTTTAAGGAAAAGATAGATTTTGGTACAACTCTGTTAGGATTTCAAGGTTGAATGGGGAGGCAGATTCGACTCTAGATATTTGCATCATCTAATCAATGGCCTATGGTGTGATACAGAAAAGAATTTCTCCAGACGAAGAAACTATGGTTCTCTGGTCGAGGAGGTAATGAGCTTGACATTTGAGGGTGATTTCGGGGAAATGATTGACTTGGGGAAAGAGATACAGAGGAATATTGGACTCCCAGAGCCCAATTCCATCACTTTGATCTATGAACATGTCTTTAAACCATGACTGCAACTCTGCAAAATCGAATTCGCACTTTGTCTGTGAGATTAGATAATCCTTGTCGGCTAATGGAATCCAGTCGAGGTCGACAGGAGGTGGGAGAAATGGATTTTCCTTGACCTCTTATTTTTTAGACTTTGGCACCATCGTTGTGAATTGTACCCACAATTTAAACAAAAAAGACGTTAGCGGGTAATGGCTATGGCTAGGTCGATGACTGGATTAGTGAGGAAAAATGAGTTGTCTGGTGTGCAAAGAGAATGAGCAGTGTGCAAATGGCAGAACAAGGGCTAGTTTTAAGTGAACGGGTATCTGTTGGGTGTGGGGGATAGGTCAGCAGGCTAACCTATATGTTTTCTTGTAGTAAATGGACACCAGATCATTTGAAGTGTGAGATGGCAGGTAAAGGATGGGTGACGGGTGTGACAGGGTGACGTGGGGGGCGCTGATCGGATAATGGCAAGTGTGAAGTGACTTGTGACGAGTGACCAAGGAGATATGCATTGACAAAGTTATGAGACGAGACCTGTAGGGGGAGGTAGTGGGGTGTGACACCATGATGCGGCAGTGATATGCCAGAAGGGTGGTAAGTGGTAAGTGGTTTTGGGGTAGAGGGTTTCTGATGCAATTGATTCATTCCATGTTAGGGTGGGGTCCACCAAGAAAAACCACTTCATTCCAGACCCCCCCACCGTTAAAAGCAAAACGATCGGGGGGTCTGGATACTCTTGTCATCCATTCATCTGTGCACTATCTGCTGGACCGTAGATTTATGTTCTCTTGTTAACCATCATTTTAGACCCCCCTCCCCCACTGTTAAAGGCAGAACGATCCGCGGGGGGGGGGGTCCAGAATTATATCTCGAACGTAGATTTGGGCGACAATGCCTCAACCTTAGATCTATGTGCAAACTTTAGTCTGTCAGCGCGAAGTCGTATATGCAGCGGGAGCCTAGGATTAGTGATTTTTGTGGGTTTGCTCTGATTTCCCTGCTTTTTTCCACCATGGAGTTAGGAAACATGTTTTCGAACATCAAAGACATGAATCTACATCGATCATCATGCATATTTTATTGAAATAAAGTCAACTAACCTATGTTATAACCTATTCACCTATGACATTTAGCCTAGATTAATCTGTTGGACTAAAAATTACTCTATCCTAGGATTATTTGACCGAGATTAGACAGTTTAATAAAATTTATTCACTAGCTAACCTATCTACTTGGCTAAGATTAAACAGTTTAGCCAAGATTATTCACTAATCCTATCAACATCAATTTAGAAGGACTTGAACATGTTTAAACAATATGGATCAAGTCATTTTTATTGCATGGGGCTTTGTTCATTTTTCTTTTATGCCCTCTTTTATTCTTTTTCTCATTTTTTCTTTATTTTTTTTTTATTTTCAAATCATTTACAGAATGAAACATTATTTGCGAACCAAAAACACTAAAGGAATAAATCTCAATCACCAGTCAATCCTATAAATTATAGGGTTATAACACAATTAATATCTTGCAAATATTTGAATTATTATTCCATGGGGTGTTTGTTATGAATGTTACAAATTATGTTATTGAATGTGCTCACATTATATATTATCACCATATGCTTGCGTTTCTTGGTTGTTGAGGACTAGTTTCATGTATATTGATTTGGGTCAAGTGCTCAATGGTGGAATTCATCGAACGTCTGGACGAGGTAGGCCTCTTATCTTGTCTTGTTAGTGTATTTTATTATATAACATACTTGAGATTATAGTTGATTTCTACAGTCATTTATGTCTGTTGTGGTTTACCCCTATCCATAGAGATATTTTCCTCATAACACCCTTCCCAACATGGTGCTCTCCATCCCTATATGGTATCTCCCTCCACCCACTATGGTTCCTACACCATCTCTCCCTCCTCAGACAAAGGGGTTACCGATGTAGATCCTAGTACCGACTCTTGCCACACCACCCTCACCCTCAACTGGAGGAAACACCACTACCACTAGGGGAAAAAGAAGGAATAACGAGCCCATAACTCCTCTCTCTCCTTGAGCTCAACCTCCTTGCGCACTATGTGAAAGAGAAGGACACCCTACTAACAGATGTCCCACTCTTCCTGAGTTACACAATATTATCCATCTCCCCAAAGCAACCCCATTTCTTGCCACTCCACCAAGTACATCCACTGCTACTACGGAGTCCTCAACCACACGCAAGAAAGGGATATGAACCAATTTTGCATGTGCCATATGTTCATAATATGGCCATTACACTCATCATTTCGCAGCTCTATGTCAATTCCTCCAAACATTAGTTGCAGTATGCCATACATCTCATCCTGAGCCCTCTTAGTTACTCCCCACAGAGGCCCACATTACTGACATTCGTTATATTTCATCATGAATCCTTGAGAGAATGAGGTACCATCCAAAGTATCATGAAATTTGGTTTATTTCTAGTGGGCCATCACACCCTGTACACGATATCTCTTCTACATCCTCACCACTTGAGAACAATAATACTTACGTGTTGACAGTTCCCCTTGCCACCTCCCAGGATCCCCTATATTCTCACATTTTCCACTACGATGAATACATCCTAGAGGAAATGACTACCCTTGATTTCCCATGGAATGCGCTCTATCACTGAGAACATTTTCTCTCACAAGAGGCCTTTCACCCTCCTACCCAAGCCTCCCTCTGTGCAATCGAAACAAAATATTTTCTTCCTCCAGGGTATATTGACTGGTTCAAAAACCCTATCCCTGCCCCTGATGATTTTGAAGAAGGTAACATGGCCAACACATCTCCCACAATCAAAATTGACATTTCCATTAAACCTAACATCATAGAAGAAATCACCATTGGCGTCACATGCTCCCCTAAGCAAATCATTGCTTATAAATCTCTCTTTCAGGAATACCAAGATATTTTTTCCTGGTCATGTATGAATATGTTTGGCCTCGATCTTTGTATAGTAGAACATCGAATCAACACAAGGATGAATATCGCCCCTGTTCGTCAAAAGAAACACCCCCTACACCCATCCAAAGTTGCGGCTATCAAAGCCAAAATTGACAAGTTACATGTTGTCAGGTTCATTTACCCCATTGTGTACACTTCATGGGCCCCTACCCTTAAAAACCCATGTACGACCCTCTGTACAACCCCTACCTACAACCTATCAAATTCACAATGTATAGGATAATAGGACCACTAACCTGTCTCTCACCGCTCGTGGATTGGTAGCCTCACACTCCTGTAATCTCCAAATCTCCTCACAATTATATCGTCAGCTCAACAATAGTGACAGGTACAAATGAGGTGGCATTATGGGCCCACCATCCATATACATCTCCTTTTTCCTAACTTCCACACTCTATTACAGGAACCCATATCCTCCATTTTCCGATCTGTTCTCAGCCACGAGATCCCGATCTCGCCATCTACACATTCACATTCTCAGGGAGATCATATGCAATTTTCCCCGAAGGATCATTTTTCTCACGCGACGTTCAGGTACTTGTTCAACAATATTACAACCCCTTCATGTATATGTTTGAAACTGGCATGTAATTATTCCCTCTGTAAATCAATTTCATATCCTAGTTGCACCCTCTTACATTTTCCTTTAGGGTCCCTACATTCGGATCTGCAGTATCTTTACCTCTATTGCATTTTGATACTGTCTGCACTCTCCCCCACACGAGTTGTCCCATTCATAGTTCCCCTCGAAAACTTGACACTCATTCTAATTTCACCCCCTAGGATTGGGAGTCCCGATTGTATTGTGCACTTCCGAGAATGAACCCCATAATTCTTCTCATCATATTCCTAACCTTCCCAATGGACTCCTGGGTCATATAATCTCACACTTGGTTTTATTGAATGCACTCCTTCAGTTTCATTATCCCTCCATCTCATCCACCATTATTTTTCCCATCTGTATATTGTTCTCCATCCATTTACCTAATATAGAAACTCACCCATGGGGCCTCCACCCTCCACCAGTTCTCTTTCACAAACTTGCACTCTAAACAGGCCAAGCCATCTTTCACTGGGGCACTCGTTTCTGTATCTGTATACTCAACCCAAATTGTTCTTTATTTCTTTGGTAATTGTATAAAGCCATTGTTTCCAACATATACATAAATTTTTCGTCATCATCCTTGATGGCCTTCTTTTACCTGGAAAAGCAACCCATGTTTCCCTTTGTTGGGGAATCCACCCTTTTTTCATATTGACATCGTTAAAGAACCCCGATTATCCCAAGTCCATGTACCCACGATCTCTTATTTTTCCCACTTTGTTAGCCTCTGGCACAATTTAACTCCATATCTAGTCATCCCCTTGAATCTAGATCCAATTTTATGGTTGCTGCCAATCATCCCTCAACACCCCAACCAAGGGCAGTCTTGAGTCCCATAACATATTGAATTCGTTCATGTTACCCATCAGTACTTGATATCATCTATTACTCAGTGGATTTCATGAAGCCCTTGGATTCTTGGCATCACGTCTCCCTTCATGTTGACATCAACACAGTTTCCAGAAGGGAGGAAATATCTTGACTCTCATTACCTTTTCAATGAGGAGTCTCAGACGACACAAAGAGAATCATCATTGCTTTCTGATTCTGTTGACCCCCATAAAATTTGACTTCAGCAAACTCTCATGTTAAGGTGAGTCTTACTATGCTACCATTGTAGTTGGTTAATACCAGCTGAAGACCTTTAAAGTTGATAGGCCATCAATTCCTGTGAGTCATCGACAATTATTACAGTCATCCGTTACTCACTTCAGATCCCATTCACCATTCAAAACTGTCATCTTCCATTATCAATTACCCCCGAGGGTGCTGCAGTTATCTACATCATCTTCAATTAAAGTCACAAATTTTGGTTTCATGACATGAGCATGGGGCATGCCTGCCTCGTTTGTACACATATTTTATTTTTTCCTAAAGAAAGGCTTGGGTCCCACAGTTTTCCCTCTCACTCTGGCAGATCTCTCTTGCAGTTCCTCTCTCCACTCTTCCTTACAATGGAACTCTCAGCAAAAGAAACATTGATTTATTTTGGCTATACATATTCTCCTAACCTCACACATTAGGGGACATCTGTTATCATTGAAAAATCATCCGTAATATTGCACACAATGGTTGAAGAAAGACATTAATTCCAGTAACAATTAGTCCACCTACAACACCAAAATCCATCAAAAGGAAAAAAACTATATACTTGGTTCAAAAATAAAAATGCACAAATTCACCAAAGGAAGCACGTGCACAGTGCACAGGCTAACACAACCCTCAACGTGCACTATGCGCAAGATGTGTGACTTTTTATGAGAAACACCACACACTTCTATGAACGATGCATTTATTAATCTTGTCAGCCTCTAAACCACTTGTAGTCTGACCCCAAACATTATTTGACACTCATATCTGAGTGAAATCTAGCTTGGAGGCTGGTCAAGGGATAGGAGGTTCCCTAAAAGGCCCCTTATTCACACTATGGACTAATTATATCTTGCCATGAATGGATGCTATAAATATGTGCCATGGGTGTGCTAGAAAAATAAGAACTTCAAGGCATTGTTATGCTGCAAGAATTCTTCTTTGAGAATCCTCTTTTCTCATTGAATCATTCAAGCACTATAGAAAGGGCCATTCCACTCACCTCTTGAGGGAATTGACATTGTATTTCTTCACCATTGTCATTTGTCATTGCATGAAGAGAAGATCTCTCTATTAGGGAACTCAAGAGATCTCTCAAGGAGGAAGGGGGGACTCATAAGTCCCTACCTTTCTCTACGGTGTTTAGCCTATTAATATATTGATCCATTGGTAGCTATATATTGGTCATTTTTTTCTTTTCATGGTTCTAGTTCTTCCAATCTTCTCTAACTTTTATTTCTTAGTTGTTTTTAGTTTTATATCTTAAATTCATGAGTATTTGGTTATCCAATCAACTCACAAAATTTTGTCTTGTTTAGCTAACTTAACTAAGCATGGAAGTGTTGTGTTTTTTCTCACCCACATGACAAAACCAACACAACATAGGGTTTAGGAATTCATGTTTATTGTAAGAAGTCTTCCAGAGCCTCATTGTACTCATATTCTTGTGAATGAGCATAGTCGTCACATCTCTTCTCGGAGATAAGCTGCCACCATTATAACAATCTTGTTTCAGTCTGTATTTTACAGTTTCAACATTTTTCTTATTTAATAGAAGTTAGGTTTTATTGTATCTATGTTATTATTCACCGTTACTCTGTGTTAATATTATAAATATGTGTTTTCATTTTGTTTCGCTCATAAATTCTCTGGGTCATGTATGCATAGAAGATATTTGAAATCACTTTCTACTTGGATCAAGATGTTTTTGTGTGACAAGGGGGTTATGAAGATGGAATCTGATTGCCCTAACAACTAGGCACCTTTGTGCACATAAGGGGATTGGGGGTTGACCAAGGGATGATCTGAGTGTATGAAGAAGAGGGATGCAAGACATAATGAATAAGGAATGGATGGACTGAGAATGTCAAGAGAAGAAGAATGTGCAACAAAAGAATGTAGATTTTAACCATGTACAATATTTACTTTAAATAGATTTTCAGTAAAAGAACAAAAAAAATACAATGGAAAATACAAACATTACACAGATATTTTTCCCCTGGAAACCCAAACCGGGAAAACCAACATATTCTATATTCATTCATAATGATACATTGTTTACAATACAATATACATATAGGAGACAATGTCATCCAAAAACCTAACCCAATGACTTGGATTAGTCAACAACCCTAATTCTTTAATCGGAAATAGAAAAAAACCATCGAAAAAAAACCATGTGCCGAAAAAACACCCAACAATGGACACAAAAATTGAGGCAACACAAAAAAATGAGGCAAAAATGTGACACGTTTCATGAGGCAATCAATATAACACATACCCAACATTTTCCCACTTGTTTTCTTGTTTGCATATAGGGGGTTACATGGTTACATAGTCAACAATACAAGGAAACAATGCCCATGGATCCTCTACACCAAGAGAACTTCTCAGTGCTCACTAATTTTGTTAATGAATCTGCAACATTCTTCAAAGTGTCCACCTTCATCAAGAACACTTTCTTTTCTTCAACTATTTCTCTCACAAAGTGATATTGACTATCAATATGCTTTGTCTTTGAATGATAAGCCCGGTTCTTCGCCAAAAACACTCTAACTGTCACAATATATCCTTACAACTTGTTGTACCAACCCAATACTTGAACACAACCTTTGTAACCATACTTCTTCCTTACTTTCATGAGTGGTTTCCATGTATTCAAATTCTGTAGTTGAAAGTTCCACTACAACCTGTCTTTTGCTCATCCAACTTATTTCTCCTCCAAACAGGTTAAACACATACCCACATGTAGATCTCCTACGATCTAGATCTCTAGTCCAGTTTGCATCCAAAAATCCATGTATATACAACACTATGTCGAATCCCAATCTTCCTTGGTAGCACAATCCATAGCTAGCAGTGCCACACAAATACCTGAAAACCCTTTTTACTGTTGTCCAATGATCCTTCCCTAGTTTTGACATATACCTGCTAAAAAATCCCACTGCATGTGCAATGTCCGGTCTATCACAAACCATTGCATACATCAAAATTCCAATTGCGCTCACATATGGAACAAGAGGCATGCCATCCTTCTCTTCCCATGTCTTGGGAAACTGATCTACATATAACTTTACACCAACAGGAATAGGAACCTTGACCAGTTTACATTCATGCATATTAAACCTCTGCAATATTGTCTTGACATATTTTCTCCGATTTAACCAGAGTTTCCTCTTTTTCTGATCTCTTTTATTTTCCATTCCCAAAATGAAATTTGAAGCACCGAGATCCTTCATGTCAAATTTAGAGGACAACTAAGTTTTCACATCCTCTATAATCTCTTTGTTGTTTCCTATCAGCAACATGTCATTCACATACAATACCAAATAAATCAAATGATCACCAATTAATTTAAAATACACACAATGATCATCTTTGCTTCTTGTGAAACCAAGTACCAACATATAAGTATCAAATTTTTGATACCACATCCTTGGTGATTGTTTTAAACCACACAAATACTTTTTCATCTTGCATACCAACTCCTTCTTTCCCTTCACAACAAATCCTTTTGGCTGCTTCATATAGATTTTTTCTTCCATATCCCTATGTAGGAATGTTTTCTTCACATCCATCCGTTCTACTTCAAAATCAAATGCAAAAACATAGATAAAGAAATATTATAGATGTTAACTTGGAAACATGAGAAAAAATCTCACCAAAATCAATTCCCTCAACCTAGGAATAACCCTTTGCTACTAACTGAGCTTTGTATTTCTCCAATTTTTCTTATGCATTCAGCTTATTTTTAAATACCCATTTGCTGCCAATGGGATTTCTTCCATTTGACAACTCCACTAGATCCAAAGCCTCACTCCTATCCAAGGATTCCATTTCTTCATCCATGGCCTTTTTCCAGAGATTTCCATCCTCTGAATTCACTGCCTCCTTAACAGTTCTAAGATCATCATCAGTAATAGACAAAGAAAAATTTGAATGGAAATCAAATGGAGTATACCTTTTCAGTAGCCTTCTTTCTCAAACCAATCTCCTCAATACTGGAGTATGACAATCTTCTTCTTCTTATTCTTGTTCTTTTGTAGAGTCTGATTCATCATCCTTTAAATCAAACTCTATTTTCTCTGGTTCTTCCTTACTTGGTAGGACTTCCTGTTTAACAACATCCTTCATTTCTCTAAATACCACATCTTAGTTATACACTACCTTCTTAGTTTATGGGTTCCAAATATTATAACCTTTCAGACCATATTTATATCCAATAAAGATACACTTTCCGGCCTTCTTATCTAGCTTACTCCTTTTTTACTTTGGAACATGAACATATGCATCACATCCAAATATCTTGAGATCTGTGAGAGAAGGCTTATTACTAGTCCATACCTCTTGTGGAGTCTTTTCATCCAATTCTAATGAGGGTGATCTGTTGACCAGGTAACATGTAGTAGCCACTGCCTCTGCCCCGAATTATTTCCCTAACTCGACACCACTGAGCATGCACCTCACTTTTTCCACCAACGTCCTGTTCATCCTTTTTGCAACTCCACTCTATTGAGGTGTATATGGAGTAGTCTTTTGCCTTGCTATACTGCACTTCTTACATAATTCTTCAAATTCATTATTTTAGAACTCTCCACCATTATTTTTCCTCAGCACCTTAATTTGTTTCTCTATTTGATTATCAACAAGAGACTTAAAATTTTTAAATCTATGAAAGACTTCAGATTTATTCCTAAGGAAATATATCCAAGTATTCCTCGAGAAGTCATCTATAAATGAGACATAGTACATAGATTTTCCTAATGATGGGACCGACACAGGTCCAAAAATGTCACTATGAACTAGATGTAAAATTCCTTCTGCCCTCGTTACACCAGAGAGGAATCTTACCCAATTATTCTTCCCATATACACAATGTTCACAAAAATAAAAATCAAGAGAGAATTTAGAGATACCTTCAACCATACCTTTACCGTGTAGTAGTTAAAGACCCTTCTCTTCGATATGCCCCAGTATTTGATGGCACAACATAACCTTTTATCCAGAGACTGTAGTAGTTCTCTCTTCTTCAACTCCAATATCAGGAACAATGGAACTATTACACCCATAACTAATAGTGCTTCCTTGCAACTTATACATATTTCCAAACTGAACTCCCTTCAACAACACCATTTCTCCTCGAACCATCCTGCAAGTTTCCTTTTCAAATATTGTTTTTACCCTTGCATCATCCATTTTTCTTACACAAATCAAAATTTTGGCCAATCCTGGGATGTCCAGAAAACTAGGTAGTGTTCTAATCCTTCCATCTATGAGCCTCAATTTGAATTTTCCTTGACCTGTGATTCTGGTTGTCGAGTCATCACCTAGGAAAACATTACCTCCATCATACCTTTCATATTCATAAAACCACTTCTCGTGGAGAGTCATATGAAAGGATGAACCTGATTCAACCAATCATGCCTCATGATTTGTGTGTATGGTTGAAGAAGCCAAGTACACATCCCATCCTTCTTCCTTTGAGGTCTTTTATTTTGTAGAAGGAGATTCTTCAGATCCCTTCTTTTTCTCAACTTTGGATATACATTGCTTCTTGTAGTGCCCTTCTTTTCCACATCTCCAACATACCTTTACAAAATTTCTAGGAGATTTATATCTACCCTTATACTTAGATCTCCCACTTGATAAATTAGATCTATTTCTTTCCTAGGAGCGTCCTCTTGCAAATAATGCATCAGTGCTCTGTCCTTCCATATTGTTATGTCTCATCTCCTCCAACAACAAGGATGACACCACTTCATCAAAATTTAAGGCAGTTGTATTAATGTATATGGCCACAACCAGAATATCCCACGAGTCTGGTAAATAACATAGTAAACATATATACTTATCTTCATCTAGAATTTTAATATCAACATATACTAACTGACTTACCACAATATTGAAGGCGTTCAAATTCTCTGCCACTGAGTCTCCATCTCTCATCCTCAGGTTATAAGACTTCTTTCTCAGGAATAATTTATTTAATAGAGACTTAGATTGATACAACATTCCCAACTTATCCCATAAATCCTTGGCTATAGCTTCCTCTGACACATTTAGTAATACTAAATTTGAGGGACACAGTCAGATTGTGCTCTTCGCCTTCCGATCCAAATTTTTCTAGTCACCTGATGAAGTTCCTGTAGGTCCAGTACCTAGATCTACCATGATCCACTGATCTTTGTCCACCAATAGATATTCCATCTTGAGCTTCCACAACTCAAAAATTTTCCCATTAAACTTCTCGATCTCCATTTTTTAATTGCTCACCATTTTGTTTCACCTGAAAAATCAATACCATATATCTCCCACTATAACCAGGCTTATCACAGTCCTGAGCCAAACCCTTGACCACAAAGGTGTCCCCCTGAATCTAACAAATCTCTGATACCAAATGTATATTTTAACCTTGTATAATATTTACTGAAAATAGATTTTTAGTAAAAGAACAAAAAAGATACAATGGAAAATACAAACATTACATAGAGATTTTTCCCCTGGAAATCCAAACCGGGAAAACCAACATATTATATATTCATTCATCATGATACATTGTTTACAATACGATATACGTATAAGATCCAGTGGCATCCAAAACCCTAACCCAATGACCTGGATTAGTCAACAACCCTAATTCCTTAACCGAAAATAGAAAACTGTTGGCACAGGTGCATACCTGAGGTTCACTCCAAGAGCGCACCAACAAGCCCTAGCTACTGGCCCTTTCGGCAGCACCTGTGAAGTAGATGCAGTCTCACCCGAAGAAGCTAAGAGGGGGGTTGTAGGACATAAATGTCTACAAACAGGGGAATATCAAGTGGATCTATCACAACAACAATACAAAATTCATATATCACTTATCAGCTAGGTCTATCCTGTGCAGCTCTAGAACTGATCTAACATAAGACTGCAAATAACAATATAACAATGACATATATCCAGGCATCAATCACACATATGACACAAAATATACGTGGTTCACCCTCTCTCTAGGGCTACGTCCATAGAAATGTGCTTATAATTTATTAAGGTAAAGCATACAGTTCTTATATGCTCTCTTAGCTAGCAGATCTTCTTTCTTCTCTCTCTTTCTCTCCCCCTCCTACACACCCAGCTACAGGACTTGACCTTCGAACATAGCTGAAGATCTCACAATACAATCCTCTCCCTCCACAACAGATATATAACAACAATATCACACCAATCCTCAATGACCAACCCCACCCAGGTCCTTTTGACCTTTATTTATACATTACAATCCCTCACCGATAGCCTTAGGTTGAAACCTAGGTGCCAAAACCCTAGATACCAAAACCCTAGGTCAACTTGACCCAATTTTTTCGTGCTTCACCAGTATGTCTTTCCTTCTTCATCATGAGGTGCTCCAAAGAATCCAATGATGGCTTTCCCTGGTTGTTGAGTTGTCCATGATCCTTCTTCCTTGCTGATCTATCATCCTTGATCTCCTCATCCAACGACTTGCTTTTCCTCACTTCACTCCATCTTTTTCTACTCTTTTTCTCACTTCAACTCAGTGACAGTTACTATGTCTCCCGGGAAGCTCAATTTTTACCTTTCCTTCCTTGTTCTTCACTTCCTTCCATAACCAAGGGCCAACATGCCCCCAACACTCACCTGTGACTCATCCTGAGGCACTTCAAATATGGTCCTCTTGTTTTACTTTGACTTTGGACTGTGCAGTGAAGCTCTTTCTTTCTGCTTTATGCCTCCTTTCCATCCTTGTGCATACTGTATTTTCTGTGTCTGGTAACCAGTTTCAACTGCACCTTGTACCTGGACCCTTTTCCTCATGCTTTTACTGAGAGCTGCGAGGCAACTAGTTATCGTAGTACAACTTTAGCCGACTTCCATTCACCAATCCTTCCTTCTAGTCTCCCTTCAATGTCTTCAGCTGCTCAGCTCCTCCTTCTGTAACATAGGCAATCTCATATGGTCTGAGCCAATGCGTTCTAAACTTCCCAGGGTGTTTGATAAAATTATTGTCATACACCAGTACTAAATCACTTTTCTTGAATTTCTTCTTCTTGATGTGCCTGTCATGATAGGACTTTTCTCGTGCCTTCTGAACTTGTTGATGGAATCTTGCAATGAATCTGTCTTCTTCCAGTTCAACTAACTATGGAAGCCTCTTGCGAACAATGCCGATATCATCCATGTCTATAAATGTAGAAATTATTAGGCTTGGTACTAAGTATTCCATTGGGACAACAACTTCAATACCATAAACCAACTTGAAGGGGGTCTGCATTGTTAATTTTTTGCAAGTGGTTCTATAAGCCTAGAGTACTGCTGGTTCTCTTAAATCCTAGTCATCCCTGTTCACGCTGCAAATCTTTGTCAATGTTGTCTCCAAGATCTTGTTGAATGCTTCGACCATTCCATTTGCTTGTGGATGGTAAGGTGTACTCTTCTGATGGTGGACTGCAAATTCTTTAGTCAGGGATTCAACTGTCTTATTGATGAAGTGTGTACCTTGATCACTCATAAGGATCTTAGGGCATCCAAACGTGGTTATTATGTCATCAAATATAAAACATGCAGCTGTAGTTTCACTATAGTCTTTGACTGCTTTGGCTTCAGCCCATCTGGTTAAGTATTTTGTCACAGTAATAATGTACCTTGCTCTTGTGCGCTTTCCTGGTGGGTTTATAGGTCCCACTAAGTTAATGGCCCACTTTTCAAATGATTTTAGAGTCATCTGCGATGCTAATGGAATTTCATCTCTTCAGGATGGTTTTCCAATTCTCTAGCATACATCACATGCTCTGGCATACTCTTTAGCATCTTTGTGTAACGTAGGCCACCAAAGGCCATCTTGCAAAGCCTTCTGCGCAGTTTCTTTCCTTGCGTAATGTCCTCCTGCGATGCCTTCATGAGCTTCTATGAGGATCAATGGTCGCTCTATCTCCATAACACACCTCCTTAATATTTCATCCAGTCCCATTTTGTATAGTTGTCCAGCTATAAGTGAAAAGTCTGTAGCATGCACCACTAGCTATTTATTCTGAGGAATTGCATACTCACTTAGAGCCATTCCTGTTGACATGAACTGGACTATGTCTGTGAAGTGGTCATCAATATTTCTAATGGTGAGCAACTGTGCATCTGTTAATGTATCCTCCAAACTAGTAGGTTCTTTGCCATGGTCCAACCTTGATAAGTGTTCTGGGCCCTTGTTCATTCTTCCTGGCTTAACTATGATCTCAAAATCATATTCTTGAAACAACAGAATCCATATGCATATTCACCCCCCCAACATTGGCTTGTTGACTAGGTACTTCAGCGTGGAGTGATCAGTAAACATTTTAAAGTGTCCTCCCAACAAGTAGTGGCGGAATTTTTGCAGTGAATACACCATGGCTAGTCCCTCTCTCTCTGTAGTGGTGTAATTTACTTCAGCTGTGGATAGATTCCTGCTGGAAAATGCTAATGGATGATCAATGTCCCCTTCTCCAGGTTGTTCCAGTACTTCTCCTAATGCAATAGAAGATGCATCGACATGCACATGGAATTCTTTGCTCCAATCTGGAAAAACCAGAATGGGCACTATAACCATATTCTGTTTCAGTGTGTTGAAGCTTTGCTGACATTCATCTGTCCATTCATATTGGTAGTCCTTCTTCAACAAATTCTCCATTAGTGATGTAATTTGGGCATATCCTTTGATAAATTTCCTATAATATCCAGTATGGCCCAGTGCAGTGTGCAATTGTTTGACTAAAGTAGGAGGTGGTAGATCAAATATAATTGCAATTTTAGAGGGGTCAACCAACAATCCCTGCTTGCATACAATATGACCTAATAACACTCCAAATGGTGAGAAGAATATGCATTTATTCAAATTCAAAGAAATTTGACACTGCCTACATTTGTCCAACATTATCCTTAGACATTCAATATGATGTTTCAACAACCTAAAAACAGTCCAGTCATCAAAGTATGCTTCTAAATATTTATGCAAAAATTCTTTGAACGCTTCGACCACCACCCTAGAAAAGATGGTTGGGGCATTATTCAATCCAAATGGCATTACTTTATATTGGTAGTATCCCCACTTTGTGACAAACGTAGTCTTATGACAATCCTCCTTGGCAATGCAGATCTGATGGTATCCCGAAAAGCCATCTATAAAAGAATATACTTCCTGGCCTCCCATGTTATCCAACACTTCGTCTGTGAATGGTGTAGGGAAAGGGTCATGTAGAGAGGCATCATTCAACTTTCTGAGGTCGACATAGATCCTAATTTCTCCTGTCTTCTTGTCTTGTACCACCATAGGGCTGATCCACTCTGACTCTTCGACAGGTTCAATAATCCTTGCTTCCAACATTCTGTCGAGCTCGATCTTCACTTTTTCCTTGTATTTTGAGTTCAGTCTGTAAGGTATTTGCTTGAATGGCTTCGCATATGGTTTCAAAGGTATTCTCATCTCACCCATAGGCCCTTTGATTCCCTTCATATCAGTGAACTTGGTCGGGAACAAGTCCTAATATTCATGCAATAACTCTGTAATCTTGTCAATGGTAGCAACATCCCAATAATCTCTGACATTGGCAAGCTTCAGTGTCTCCTCTGTCCCAATATTGACTTTATTTATTTTGATCAGTTGTCCTATGAATGGAAACTCAACTCCTGGTCCTTCCACATTTATGTGGCCTTCTGTCTCAATGATATTTAGCTTCCTCGGATCATTATCTTCATCGGCATTAATGTTGTAACATCCTTGCAATTTCTGGAATGGTGCAGTCCATTCATCCTCTTCTTGCTCCAAAGGGAGGACATATGCCTCCTTAAATACTTTTTGTTTCACACTCTGTAATTCTTGGTCTACTGAAGGAAATTCACTGTCAAACAAAAAGGTGGTTATAAAATGCTGGATCATACCTTCCCAATCTGAAGTGACGAGGCACAACTCCACTTGAAGGTACCAGTTGATAGGGATCCTGTCCAGTGTGTTAATGAATCTGTGCACCCACTATTCTCGAGGAATGTTGCTCCAGGCCTCTTCACATCTTTTCACACGATCCTTTTGGCAACTTCGACCTGTGTACCTCACTTCACAACTTCCTACTTGTGCTGAGAACTGCACTATCATAAAAGTTTGACATTGTGTCCAGTTTGTGATGTTTCCTTTGTGCGTCCCCCACCATTTTCCTGGTGTGGCTTTCATGGCCTCATCCATTGCCAAAAACCTCTGTTGTGTTGGTACACTTGTCTCAAACTCTGATAAGAATTTTTCTAAAGGGTTCAACCCATCAAATGTGGGTAAGTTACTCACTGTTGTGCCGATCCAGCGAACCTCTCTGGTTAGTCTAGCACATCCTCTAGTAGAGACTTCATACATCTGGTTCTACTAGTTCTCCAATGCTTATTCTGATTCTAATGAGCATGTGTTGTCGCTTCGCCGACTCATATTCCCATCGGCTGTAGGATTGATATAATCCTGCTGTTTGGATGTTAGTTTGTAGATGTTTTCCAGTTTATACGCATGGTCTTCTTCTCTGATAGGATCTGTGTATTGAGGGCCCTCATCTAGATCTAAAGGTCCAATGACCCTAAGGCCATCTCTTTCAAATTTCATATGCCTCTTCTTTAGATCAACAATAGTAAAATTGTTGAAGGCCCAATCAATTCCTAATAATGCAGGATAAGGGAAACCATCATCAACAATTTCAATTACTTCAAAATCTGCAAAGGTTCTAACTCCATCTATGTCCACAGGGACATGCTCCAATCGTCCAAATGGGCTGACAACTTGCTGATTAGCCATTCTAAGCCTGATAGGGGAATATATCAACTTCGATTTTCCCATCAATGCCCAGGTTTTCTTCGTCATGACATTGACCTCCGACCCTAAGTCGAGTACCACATAGTCTATATCATATTCTCCTATTTGAGCATTCATGTGTAATTCTTTATTTGTCCTTCTCCTTTTCCCAATTTGGTGCACTTCCCTATTCAGTAAGGAGTTTATATTTCCTAGCTCATACTGCTTGATTAAATCTTGTAATTCTTGTACAACGATTTTATCCTGAATAAACTTAACACAAGTGCACAAAAATTCCATGAGTTTTCTTACCTCTTTTCCTTTTGTTGGTGATGCAGATTGATCAAACACCTGAGGCATGCCATATTCTTTGATTTCTGGTTGTTTCTTTGATGAATACCCTTGATCTCCTTTGAACTCTTTTCTTTCCTCCTCAAATATTTGTCTTTCTTTCTTAGCATTGACTGTTGGGGTCTTCTCTGTAGCTTTCCGGACTCTGCGGTTGTCTACAGTATTTCCTTGGGCTACTTTGTCTTCTCCTGTAGCAATGCCTCCTTGAGTGATAATAGTGACTGTAGGGTTTTCTCCACGAGGTTCAACATATATTGGTTTCACTTGTAGGTTTTGCTGAGGTCCTTATCTTTCCTGAATCTTAGCTAGCAACAAAGGGTAGTCCTCAATGACATGCTTGAAGGAATTGCAATAACTGCAAGTTATGCAAGGGTTATTGCAGTCCCTTGCTAAATGTACTGGCTATGCGCAGTTGTAATAGATTATTTGTCCTCGATCTCAACCCATACCTCCTCCTTGTCCTCAACCTCTGTATCCACCGTGAGGATTGAAACTTCCTCTTCCTAGAGAATTATACTATGCATTGTTTCCTTCTTGGTGTACTTCGCCTTGGATCTTGTATATGTCTCTTGATCTTTCATGCATCAGGTCAAAATCCCTACAATATCTATCATCATTCCCTACAGACTTATAGAATGTGCAGTACTAGTTTTTGGGTGTCTGAACATACTTCTGCATATAGTAGCACTCACCAGGGTGATGTCAGTTTCTGTATACTTCACACTAGGGCAGGTTAACTTGCTTCAAGGGGCTCAATGCTCCTGAGGCCAAATATTCATGAAACAGGGGACAATTTAATTTATCATGACCTTCGAATATGCATCTTACACAACAAATATCTTCTCTTTTTTCCATCCCATTGTCCTTCTTCATATCCTCAACCTGCAGAGACAAACTAGTCAACTGACTCAAGATCTGGCTCATGCCTGAGCTAGATTCTCCCATAGGTGTTGATTCAAGCTTTATGCTGATCTCCAAAGCTTCTGTCTGTGATGCAATCTATTGCTGCATCAGAGGAATGCTGATGTGTGGTAAAAGAGAAGCGATGAACAATTCTTTGTTCTGCTCATCTGGGATCTTAAAAGTCAATCGGCCTGTTAGGGTCTTGAATCTCTGATCGAACTCCCAAACATGTTCGAATACTTGTTGTTTGGTCTCCTTCAACTCAATAATACACTGTGACTCCGACTTAGGTTTTTTAAACTCTACAAATAGCAGGTTCTTGATCTCATTTAGTGGCTTAGGTTGCGCAAGTCCTTGGACAAGCTTCATGTACCAACTCAACGCGTGATCCCTCAACGTAGTGCTAAACTAGTTTCTTTTAATAGCTTCATCGGTAATATTTTTAATGTTCCATACAACCTCACACAAGAACCAGTGCTAATCAGGATCTTCAGATCCATCTCCTTTAAAGATAGGGAGCCTCATCTCATCTGCCATAGAGCTACCTAGGTTTCCTGTCTGAGTAGATGCTGAACTACTAGTAATAGTAGTTTGCAGAATATGGTGATTTGGAATATTATGATTACTTAGCGTTTTTGAAATAACAACTGGATTGATATTACTTACTTCAATGGCCTGCGCATTTCCTGATGTTTCTGGCTCATTCTGGCAAATTTTTTCATCTTCTTCTTCCTCTGCCTTGGTGGGTTCTGAATGTTCTTCGTCTGTTAGATCTAACTCTTCTCCACTATAGAAACCCTCATCTCCATAGTTTTTCTTGAACAGGTTCTCAAGGTGAACCCCTTGAAATACTTTCCCACTGCGCATATGTACAGCTTCTGCATCATTGTTGCTATCCGAATTCTTGGACATTAGCCTTTTCAGATCCAACCAATCTACTGTATCTTCAAGACGTTATTTTCATGCAACAACATCTTGATTCTTAGCTTCAGAAATTGTAAAATTTTTCCTCTGGGTCCTTTGAAGAAGTATCTCTTGGCCTGGCTATATGATTATGTTCTGTCAATAGCAAATTCGGTGATATACCCTCCAATGGTACTATCGAACCAATGATCTACAACCCTTGATACAACGTTGTCAACTCTCTTAACCTTTTTAATCAACTCCGACGTCCAGACCAAAGGAGGTCTAGATCTGATCTTGAACTGGGTATCGACTAATTTAGCTAGCCACTCGTATAGCTCTTGATGGATTCCTCCAAAGAAGATCTCATGAATATCGGTGAAAATGTGTCTCTGCAGCTAACCTTCAGTACTTATCTTAGGGTTCTTGTTTTGGGCTTCATCAAAGTCCTTCTCTTGATCCTCTATCCACTTATGAATCTCTATCTTCGATGGGAACCCCCTTGACATTCCCTTATATAGATTTCAGTCCTGACAATGGAACCATTTGTTGGCACAGGGGAAGACCCGAGGTTCACTCCAAGAGTGCACCAACAAGCCCTAGATACTAGCCCTTTCAGCAGCACCTGCGAAGAAGATGCAGTCTCACCCGAAGCAGCTAAGAGGGGGTTTGCAGGACAGAAATGTCTACAACCAAGGGAATATCAAGTGGATCTATCACAACACCAATACAACATTCATATATCACTTATCAGCTAGGTCTATCCTGCACAAATATAGAACTGATCTAACATAAGACTGCAAATAACAATATAACAATGACAGAGATCCAGACATCAATCACACATATGCCACAAAATATATGTTGTTCACCCTCTCTCTAGGGCTACGTCCACAGAACTGTGCTTATGATTTATTAAGGTAAAGCATACAATTCTTATCTGTGCTCTCAACTAGTAGATGTTCTTTCTTCTCTCTCTTTCTCTCCCCCTCCTACACACCCAGCTGCAGGACTTGACCTTCGCACATAGCTGAAGATCTCACAATACAATCCTCTCCCTCCACAACAGAGATATAAATTTTTTTTCATACCAATCCTCAATGACCAACCCCAATCCAATGATGGATTTCTCTACTTGCTGAGTTGTCCATGATCATTCTTCCTTGCTGATATGTCATCCCTGATCTCCTCATCCAACGACTTTCTTTTCCTCACTTTGCTCCATCTTTTCCTTCTCTTTTGCTCACTTCGACTCAGTGACAGTTGTTGTGTCTCCCGCGAAGATCGCTTTTTACCTTTCCTTCCTTGTTCTTCGCTTCCTTCCATAACTAAGGGCCAAGAAAAACCATCGACAAAAAAGCCATGTTCCGACAAACCTCCCAACAATAGACATGAAAATCGAGGCAACATGAAAAATGAGGTAAAAATGTGACATGTTTCTATGTAAAAATGTAAAGAATATAACACATACCCAATAGGGGGGTTTTCCCTCAAACCCCTGCTTGCACCCAGACCCCACAATGGGGGGTAAGGCTCCCCTGCAGCCCCCCACCGTGGAGGGGTGTATAGTCTTCATGGGGCATAAATAAATACCTTTGAATCAGGAATATAATCAATCTTGACAACCAACAATATCCCACTTGGAGACTAGTCACAACAACTCCATTGTTGTTGTATCTACTGGACTATGATCCTTCTTGGACCTAACAAATTTCTCATCTTCACCTTCATGCTTGAAGACCAACTGGAACTGAGCAGGAAATCAGTTTCTCCCTGGTTACTCTCTTTGTTGACATGTATATAGGATTCTGGCTAGTATGTATATTTTCCAACTTCAAATGTCCATCTTCCAAGATGGATCGTATGAAATGGTACCTGGGTTGTATATGTTTAGTATTTGAATGGAAGGTTGAGTTATTTGCAAGATGAATGGCACTCTCACTGTCACAATACAACCTAATATTCTCTTGATTCTTTCCTAATTCCTCCATAAACCTCTGTAACCAAATCATTTCTTTACTAGCCTCTGTAACATCAACATACTCTTCTTATGTTGTTGAAAATGAAGCAACCTTTTGTACTTTTGAAATCCAACTTACTATTGTTCCACCTATAGTAAAAATATACCCTGTGGTGCTCCTCCTGTTATCTTTATCACCTACCATATCTGAAACAACATATCCCTGTAGAATAATGTTTGAACCTCCAAAACATAATGCATGAGTAGAGGTACCTCTCAAATACTTGATAATCCACTTTACATACAATAGCAAGAGAATATAACTTCTGTTTTCTATCCTTTTAAAATAAACACAGTGATCAAAATCACATCTACTATAACCTTGTTCTGTTATAAACCTGTGAAACCTCAAATACCACTGCCTTGGAGCTTGCTTTAGGCCATACAATCTCTTCTTCAACCTGCATACCAAATTTCTTTCCCTTTGATCTCATATCTCTGTGGCTGTTGCATATAAATATCTTCATCCAAATCTCCATGGAGAAAATAGTCCTAATTGAAGTCATCTTAACAACATGAGAAAATATTTCACCAAAATCTATACATTTCTTTTGTGCAAACCCCTTTACAACAAGTCTAGCCTTGTACGAGTTGTTTCATCCATATTCTTCCTTCAACTTGTAAACCCATTTATTATGAAATGCTCTTTTTCCTGCAGGAAACTGAACCAAGTCCCAAGTCTGGTTATTTACCAAGGAATTCATTTCCTCTTTCATGCATTGCTCCCACTTCTTTTTAGTGTCTACCTGCATTGCCTCTTCATAACATTCTTGTTCACTAGAATTAGTCAACAATAAATAATACAATGAAGGAGAGTATCGTTCAGGGGGTCTATTTAACTTGGTAGATATTCTAACAAAACTTGTAGGAGTTTGAGGTACTTGTTGCTCCTGTTGTTGTACATTTTGATTTTCTTATATCTTTGGAATTTCTTTTTCAGTGATCTCATCAAGCACTGTGTATTCTGGTTTTTCTTTTTCATGTTTCTTTCCCTGCAACTGATCTTTGTACATGACCTTCTCATTGAATACGATATCTATACTCCTAATGATTTTATGATTTTCATAATCTCATAAGCGATAACCAAAATCATTAACACCGTATCCAATAAAGGTACACTTCTTGGATTTTCCCTCAAGATTTGTTCTATTTTCTTTATCAATATGGATAAATGCTTCACAACTGGAAGTCTTCAGAAAACAATAGTTTACGTTTTTACTTGTCCATGCCTCCTCTGGAATTCCACCATCCAAAGATATTGAAGGTCCTATGTTTATTAAGTAAACAACAATATTTACAACACCTGCCCAAAACTGTAAGGGCAACCCAACATGCAATCTCATACTCCTTGCATGCTCCATGATTTTCTTGTTCATCCTTTCTAGCACACCATTTTCTTGTGGTGTTCCTGGAATTGTTTTCACTCTATGAATCCCATGGTATGAACAGTAATAATCAAACTCCTTGCTGCAATATTCACCTCCATTGTCTGATCTAAGACACTTCAACCTTTTTCCTATCACATTATCAACCAAAGCTTTTCATTTCTTAAAAGTATCAAAAACATCATATTTTTGTTGAATGCAATAAACCCAAGTTTTTCTATTTGCATCATAAATAAAAGTAACATAATAATGAGAGACACCAAGAGATGATACCTGATTTGGTCCCCATACATATGTATGCACAAGATCTAACCTTCACTCTTCTTTTCTTTTCCAACTATTCGAAATCAGACTCTCTTATGTTTAACATAAACATAATGCTCACAAAAATCCAAATCAATTTGTTTAATATATGGAAACAAATTTCTTTTGTGAAGTATCTGCATCCCCTTCTCACTCATGTATCCAAGACTATGATGCCATAGTGTTGCATCCACTCTCGTAGAAGATAAAAATATAGAAGAGTCAGTATTACCAATACATAAATACAATGTACATACCTTCTCTCATTTTGTTATCACCAGTGATCCTTTGGTGACCTTCCACACCTTATCTGTAAATATGGATATACAACCTTCACTTTCCAACTGACCCGTTGAAATTAGATTTTTTCTTAGATCTAGAACATGTCTTAGCTCTTTCAACAACCATTGATTTCAATTCCTTTTCTTTATTTTTACCTTTCCCATTCCAAAAATTTTGCATGGTGCATCATCAACCAAATGAACCTGTCCAAAATCACCTTGAACATAATCTAGAAAATGTTTCCTATGGGGTGTGGCATGAAATGAATCCCCTGAATATACTACTTAAGACTCATAAATATTATCTACAAAAAGAATCAAAGCATCTTGTAACACATCATGTTTTACATTTGCTTCTTGATGTTTCTCATGTTGGTCATCTCTTTGTTTCTTTGGAGCTCTGTAGTCTTTCTTCAGATGTCCTTTCTTCCCACAATTACAACACTCTATCTTTCCCAGTATGGATTTGGATTTTCCCTTCCTAGAATTCCTATGGTTCGCTGAGCCCTTTGCTCTATTATTTTTTCTTCCCCTTTTATCCATGTTTAACACATTACCTAATGTCTCACTTGTGCTTTTCCATTGCATTTCCTCACTAAGGTAACACCAACAACATCATCAAATTTTAGAGTGTTTGAACCAGAGACATAGTTACTTACAACCATGATCAAGCCATTCCAGCTTTATGGAAATGAGCATAATATTAGAAGATCCCCAACCTCATCATCAAAGTCCACTTTTACAAAACTTATTTGATTAGTAACTGTATTAAATTCATTTAAATGATCTGCAACATACCCACCTTCTGACATCTTCATATTAAATAATCTCTTCATTAGAAATACCTTATTAGACGTCTAGGGATTTTCATAAAGTTTAGCGAATGGATCCATCAGCTCCTTCGTTGTCTTTTCTTTTTAAATATTGAAAGTTGTTGACACTACTAGGCTTATCTGTATCGTTCCTAGTGCCTTTTTTTCAAGAACCTCCCAATATTCATCCTTCATGGTCATCGTCTTCTTTGTTATTCCACCCAATGGTAGGAGCAAATCCTTCTGATATAAATAATCTTCCATCTGCATCTTCCATAACTGGTAGTTTTGGTCGTTAAATTTCTCGACCCTAAAATTTCCATCTTCCGCCATTGCTCCCACTCGAACTAGGAACCCTCTCTTCCTATGAGCTAACTTCGCTCTGATACTATTTGTTAGAAAAATAGGATCCCAGAACAATAAAATAAAAAAAATTAGGAAATAAGACACAAAAGATACATAATACAATAGAGACACAGATATACATGGTTCACCCAGTGTGGGCTATTTCCATTAGAGAAATTTTCAGGTCCTTCCTTTTTATTATCCAGCAAAATGAAGGGATACAACCTACAACACACTCACTATAACTTCATATTCTTTCTCTCACAATCTTCTCTCTCTAAATACCATATTCGCAATGATACAAGCCGTAATACAATTCCATTATAAAATAGGGTTTCCTTCTAGGGAAAAAAACCCTAACATAACTGTTATAGCGAGATTTGCTTCACCATTGCTATCTTGCATAGAGGGCCTTTTTTCCATTTCCCTGTGCAGACTTGTCATCCATTTTTTGATGAATCCAGAGACAAAAATATGCATTTTTCCACATATATGCTCCCTATTAGTTATTCAAGATGCGTATACGCTGGTTGCTCCACTACATCCCCTGTACATCGAGATTTGTGCTAGAAAATACAAAAATGAGGTCGGGTTTCTATGTCACAACAAAAGATATCTGATCCTTGGCCTTCCACATATTGGAAACGTTTTGAATCGACCCTTCAGTTGCATTCTGAAGGCTATAAAAGAACAATTTCGAGCTATGGAAAAGAGGAGAAAGCATTCAACTTTGAGAGCAAAGTTACTCTGGAGAAATTACTTCATATTGAGTCTGCATCCCTTTGTCCCTCAATTATGAACATAATGTTCAACCCCAAAGCTCTTTCCCTATTGTTGAGAGAACCTCATTGACTCTCTCTTGTGAGATTTCCTTTGGTGGAGGATTGAAGTGGTGGAGGCCCAGTTGGAAGGAAATTTCTTTCTTGATTTCGAACTGTGCTGACACAGAAGTCTGTAATGTTGTCACTTCTACTGATGAATTATTAATAGAAATACTCCTTTCCCATCCTATTGGTATATTGAAAATGTATGATTATTATCCATGGGCATGTTTGTAATGTTTATTCATGGATTACGCTATCAAATGTGCTAACCCCTTTATATCATCACTATATATTTTCTCTACTCATTTGTGAAGAACTTATTGCAGGTATAAAGATTTGGGTCGAAGTGCTCAACGGTGGAACACCATCAAACATTGGATCGAGGTAGGCCTCTTTCTTATCTTGCACATTAGTTTATATAGCATATGTTGGAATTGAGTTGATTTCTGCAGTCATACCTATCTGTTGTGGTTTACCCTTGGCCATAGAGAGTTTTTACCTCGTAACAGAATTGGTGACTCTACTGGGGATAGATCTTCCTTCTAAGGGTTGAAGTACTTTTTCTTCCTGCATTGCTCTTTTTCTTTTATGTTTCTTGTTGTATCACTACTTGGCAGATTCTGTTCACTCTGGTTCTGAATTTTCATCCTTCTTTCCTTTGCCCGTCTTTGTTTAAATCATATACGCTCCTTTTTCCTAGACAGTGGCGTATACATGCTTGTTGTCTTACTGTAGGATGCGTATATATGCTCTATTCTCCTGAACAGTCGTGTATACCACTTCCCTTTTCTTGTTTTCTTGGTTTAGTGATTGCTGGGTGAGTTTTGAGGATTGTTGAGCCTTCTTAGACCTCTGTAGTGTCTGTTGAGTTTCTATAGGTTGACATAAAACTTGTTGGGAGTTGAATTTTTGGGCGTAGTCTTTCTCTTTGTTTTTCATCCTTGTTGTCCTTGAACCCTGGGCTGTTTGCTTGGCTTCTTGGTATTCTAGTTGAGTTATTTCATTTATACACAGTAGAACTTATATATCAGGTTGCTTTACAGTCCATGCATTTTCTCTTTAATATATTGAAAATACAAAAAAATAGGCATTTTTCATTGGTTAACATTTTTGTCTTCGAGCCCTTATCATTAGCTTAGTTAATTTAACAAAAGATCACATTTTACTTCTGAATTGAAGAGTTGAAATTGGAAATTGCGCTGCTTTTATTAGCATATCATTCATTGAAAAGTTAAAGATAGACTTTGCATTATATTCATATCCATTTTCTTGCAGAGTCATAACATCATGAGTTTCGCTTCCATACCTTTTTGAGTAATCACGGCCAATAAAATTTATGCTTTAAAGTAAAATTGATTAGTCACGATTTTATTTTTTAGGGTGCACAAACTAGTCTAGGATTTAGTGCCTTGGAATAGGATTTTGTGAGTAAACTTCTCCAAGCCAATTAAATCAACATATGTGTTTGAGACAGGGAGTTGAGAAGTCCATTGTATAATTGGTAATATCAGGAGGCTCTGCTCACATTGGAGTTAATCACGAGGTCACACGAATTTAGTTGAAGGGATAACCCCTGGATACTCACCTAGCGTCAGATATATTTCCGTGGATTTATTCGTATTTGGGGATCTTGATAGTACCCATACCTCTGTGAGAGGTGGTGCTTTCAAGGTTTTAGTCTTTGCTACCCTGCCCATAAAGTGATCCGGACTTATGACTGCTCACCTGTGTATTGATTATATAGTGGTTTATTAGTTGCTTGACTTAGGTATCTCATAGGTTACTTGCAGGGGTTATTCTACTTGTACCCTAGGTCAGATAGGGGTCAAAAAACACACAACCTTTATGGAGGATTACCTCTCCAGGGGGATCTGACCGACTAGTTGTTAATCCCATGAGGGCCTTTATAACTGATTCTATTACCTCCAAACTTTAGCAGGGAGTATCAGGTCCCTCTTGGATGAGACATACCTTCTTTAGCAAGGGAGGCCACTCAACCACTTTAGCTCGTTTGCATGCATATTGGCTGTTTGACTTTTTGGTATGCTCTTTGACTACTAGTTGACCTTAGAAGTCTATTTTGGGTTTCATCATTATAGACAATGGAGTTTCTTTTGCTCCATCATTCACTTCTACCCACCCCATGATACTTGTTAATTTCGTGGGGATGGACTCTTCTGCTTTTTACAATGGAATGCAGAACTACAATGCTCAGTCCGCACCTTGGGCCTCTAGCCATTTTTCTATTGATATGCCTTCCCCCGTGCAACCCTCTCCCTGGCCCACATATATGAATCCTAGCATTGGACCCGGGGGCACCATGGCTCCGATACCTACTTCTTCGTTTGATATGAGTCGTGTCCCCATGGGAGGTTGGAACCTTCCCCCCTATGGATCCAATACTAGCTATGATTTTTCAGGATCCAGTACTCAGATGGGTGCTTATCCCACTTATTACACCCCACCCATGTATCTTTCATCCACCATGTTAGTTCCTTCGAACACTTTTTCCATGATAGGTCCTCAAGTACCCCTAGGTCTTTCATATGGGGAGAATCAATTTTATGGTTCGGGCTACCCTCTTTATGGGACCCCTTCACAAGTGGGAAACATATATCCTCACTTGAATAATACTTATCCTACCTCGATCTCTTTACAGACCTCAGTGATGATGCCCGTCCAAACATCTTCAGACCATTTTGGCGTGAACCAACACTGTTATGGTCCGGGGCAGGGGGTATACTAAGATCCTGCCTGGTTTGCAATTTTTCAGAATCAATATTTCCCCAGACTGTGGAATCAAATTCCACAATCTATCACCAGCCCAGTCACTGTCAGTCATACTGGTGCTTCATCACCGACCTCTACCAGTCATGTGGGAGATGGGTTCAATTTTTCTACAAATTATATCGACAATTTTCCCCCAACCTCTACCAACTATGTTGGGGGCACCATTCTTTTTACCCCAAATCAAAGCCATATCACATCTCCTGCCTCTATTCATCATACAGGAGATGACTCTCTTTCCCCTGCTAGTTACATCGAGAATCCTAGACGTCTCAGACGTAAACCGAAATTACTTTGCAGGACTTGCGAAGGAAGTCACTTTACTCGTTTGTGCCTAGTTACTTCTGGAATACTAGAAGCATGAAGCTCACCCAAAAGACTTTCAAATTATGAAGCCTCCATGGTTTCTCCTCACACCACTTCTTCTTTGATTGTCTCGATGGTTCCATCAATGAAATTTTCTCCTGACCCCACCCCCTTTGTTGAGGGGGAGGTGTCTCCTTCCCTTGTTACTATGCATCCTCTTCAACCTATGATTGAAGAAGTGGCCACACCAGTGAAATATTTGGTCAACCCTACTCTCCCAGAAGAGAATGATGCGCATTTCAGTCATGTCATCAACATTTCAAATCCTCCCTCTTCTGAATGAGAGAGATCTATTCTTTCCCAGAACATTCTTCCTCCAAGTCCCGATGAAGTTCCCTTCGATTGGCACGATCTAATGGGTCATCCCATTCCCCCACCTATGTATTTTCCATTAAGATATATTATCCAAACCATCACGGAGACTGTATCCTCCATTAGCACCTTCTCCTCTTTGACTTGGAGAGATTTGGGTTTTCCCAAGCTTTTGTCAACTATCCATGAGATACTGACTTTCTACAGAAGACCAAGATAGGAGCCTTGGCCTCCCCCTTTACATGTTTATTAAGCCAGAAAAAATGAGTCTTAATTAATCTCTTTTTCAACTCATCTAAAAACCAAAAATGTTGCCAAGTGATTTTTCCCTTTCACACTCATTAAAATTGGATTTGAAAGGCCACGAGTCTTAATTAAGCTCTTTTCCGACTCGTTATAAAAAATAGAAAAGATTGTCGAGTGAACTTGTCTTTTTCACACTCATGAATTCGATTTGAAAAGACGTCTATTTGGCACAATTTTACCCCTTTTTCACACCAAATAGACTAAAATACATAAAAAGGACATTTTTTTGTGTCAATTTGTGATTGCATCTCATTCCCTTGCCTGCAGTATTGAGCCTTTAGCCGGTTCTCGCTTTGCATTATAAACCGTTGCCTAAGCAGTTTTTTCATCCTCAACCAAGCAGAGCCTTGTTTATATCCTTCACAATTTGACACCCTATACCCCGGAGGGAACATCACCCCGAGTGCCCATCTCCCACATGCATTCCCCTGCATTGAGCATAGGCACGTTCCACTGTTGGAACTAGTTTTGCTTACTTGCAACACTCGTTCCCTCCTCTGTATCATAGCATTCATTTGTTATGAAAAAACAAAAAAATACGGGCAAGAAGGGAGTACTATATTAAAATTGGCAGCAATCGTGTCGCCTTTGAACAAAGCACAAAGTTATTGAGTCCTTGCATCATCATAATTTTGGGTTTAGCATGGCCTTAGGAAGATGATCTAGTTACAAAGTTTTCTCTACTGACTGGTTACTCTTCTAGTCCCTATAGAGAACATTATTGATGCCTCCTACATCTAATAGTCACATCATTGAGTCTACACTGTCGAAGTCCACCATGTCGCATGCTCTTGTTCAAAGGAATTCCATCAACCTGCATCGACCACTCCTTAGAAATCTTGACTTTGCATGTCATCCATACCCTCAGTTTGTCTCAGAATCACATGATATTATGGTCTTATTATGCACCCTGGACCTAATTTCATCATTGATAGGTCACCTTGAACCCAACAATCGACACTTCATCATTGGTCTTTGATTGGGTGGTTTCCCTTATGTTCGACGATAAGACATCTCTTCATACTTTGGGATTCGTGCAGTGTATTGGTTTCCATTAGCCTTATTGGTGGGTTCCTCACCTTTGTCAGTAGTTTTCATCGTTGGTTGCTATTCAAAGGGTCTTTTCCATATACCGCTTTCACTTGGTACACACGAAATATGCGCAAGGTCGTTGGTTCATGAACATGTTCTTCATCCGATCTCCACCAAATCATGAAGCTCTTGCTTTATTCCTCATGCTAACCGATGAGAGATGCCTTAATTCTCTCCTTTCAGTGGGTCTCTTTCCATCAACTTCAGCTCATTTATTATGGATATGGGACCTAGAGTTTCATGAGTGCCTTGAGGCTTACAGTCATTAGTGGCAGGCTCTCTCACCATTGACAGATGGGAATACATCAATGTCTCTTGATAAATGGATTTCTCAAGTGTTTGACACCAACTCCTTTATTTGCACTTGTAGAAATGTACTCAGTGCCTTGATACCTACTTTCATTATTGGTAAGCTATCTCGCGTTTGTTAATGGTATACCTCAATGACCGGTAATCAAATGATGTCTCATCATGTTCGACCTCAACTCCTTTTTTCACATGATATAGACTTGCACCTTGTCGGATTGTGTAGAATACTTGAAGACATCACTATGTGGCCGCAGCTTTCCTGAGTTGTTTCTTCTCTTTCATTGGACAAACACTTGTTCGACTTTAGTGATCATGGGAGATCAAATTGTACACCATGGTATACAAATATCTTCATATTGATTTTGAGATTGGTTTCATTGGGCCTTGTTCGTGACTATGACAACTTTTGGCATACAACTACATTCATATTTGCCTATTCATGGCCATGAACACTTGTTTGGTATATTTTTCACATGGATCTGCATTGTATTCTTGGCAGCCATGTATGCAAAGTTAGTACATAATGTGTTAAGCAATTGAGTTCATTCAGTTGGTTCTCTACCACTCCACTTCTGGGTTATTTATAATGTATTTTGTCCATCGCAGATACTCTTTTGATCTCACACATTAGGGGGCATCTGTTATAGCGAGATTTGCCTCACCATTGCTATCTTTCACAGAGGGCCTTTTTCCATTTCCCTATGTAGACTTGTCATCCCTTTTTTTATGAATCCAGAGCCAAAAATATACATTTTTCCACGTATATTCTCTCTATCAGTTATTCAAGATGCGTATATGCTGGCTGATCCACTACAACCCGTGTACATCGAGTTTGTGCCAGAAAATACAAAAATGAGGTCAGGTTTCCATGTCATGACGGAAGATATCTGATCCTTGTCCTTCCACATAGTGGAAACATTTCGAATCGGCCCTTTAGTTGCATTCTGAAGGCTATAAAAGAACAATTTTGAGCTATGGAAAAGAGGAGAAAGCATTAAACTTTGAGAGAAAAGTTACTTTGGAGAAATTACTCCATATTGAGTCTGCATCCCTTTGTCCCTCAAGTATGAACACAGTGTTCATCCCCCAAGCTCTTTCCCTATTGTTGAGAGAACCTCATTGACTCTCTCTTGTGATCTTGCCTTTGGTGGAGGATTGAAGTGGTGGAGGCCCAGTTGGAAGGAACTTGGTTTCTTTGTTTCGAACTGTGCCTACACAGAAGTTTGTAATGTTGTCACTTATACTGATCAATTATTAATAGAAATACTCCTTTCCCGTCCTATTGGTATATTGCAAATGTATGATTATTATCCATGGGCATGTTTGCAATGTTTATTGATGGATTATGCTATCTAATGTGCTAACCCCTTTATATCATCACTATATATTTGGTCTACTCATTTTTTAAGAACTTATTGTAGGTATAAATCTTTGGGTCGAAGTGCTCAATGATGGAACACCATCAAACGTTGGATCAAGGTAGGCCTCTTTCTTATCTTGCACATTAGTTTATATAGAATATGTTGGAATTGAGTTGATTTCTGCAGTCATACCTGTCTGTTGTGGTTTACCCTTGGCCATAGAGAGTTTTTCCCTCGTAACAATAACTTCTATTGTCATATCTGCAAACTTATAATGAAATGTTCATATTTAATATGAAATTACAATATACATTTACAAGGCAATTTTTCCTTTGGGGGGAAAGCCCCCCCTGTGACCCCCCCCACGTGGAGGGGTGTATAGTCTTCACGGGGTATAAACAAACACCTTTGAATTAGGAAGATAATTAGGCTCCACAACCAACACATATCCCCAAAAGAGATACGTGCATGACCCACATGATCTAGAATGTCTTTCCCCAAGCCTTTATCTTTTGAAGTTTAATTATCTTATGCTTAGAGAGAGGTGGATGGGGGGATTCCAATTTTCCAAATTAATAATAGATGAGAAAAGTCCCCAAGTAACGTTCTCCGAAATACTACAAATGTCTCCTCCTAAACCATTTCTTCCTAGTCCAAACAATATACAAATTTGTTCTTAGGTTAAGCCCTTGGTTTCTTACTTTGTCGTATTTAAATGCACAATACTTGTATACTGAGGAGCTATGCTCCGCTACTAGCTCTGAATTAAAGTAATGCACAACAAAGCTATATAATTAGGGATGGGTTGTGTCTGGAAGCCAATTTATATAGTTACTAGGATATTGGCACCAAATGTGCTACATTTTTTAAACATGTCTAGGACTAAGCTATCAAGGATTTGAGAAATTTAGAATGATAGTTTTCAAGAGAGAAGAATAAAGCCTGAAAATCAAATAAATTACAAAACACTAAATCTAAAAAAAATAGAAATCAAAGTAAAATTGGGGAAGAAATAGAAGCGGAAAACAAACTTTTTATTTATATACTTGAGGGAGTTGGCATGGAGGCTAGTTGATGTAGTGTTTCAAGATTTGGTCGTTAACAGGGAGGAGGTTAGTTTCCCCTTCAAGATTTTGTAACCGGTAAGTTCCTTGGCCAATCTTCTCTTTGATCATGAAAGGCCCAAGCCACAATTGTTGGATTTTGAAGGTTTTCCTTTATCCTTATGTGGCTTGTCCCATTTGAGAACCAGATCTCCAACTTGGAAATATTTCTCACGGACAGACTTCTTATCAAACCAGAGCTTAATAGTTTGTTGATCGGTGTAAAACTTGTGTTTTTCCTTAGCACGATTTTCTTCTAGGGTCAACAAAGTATTAATGCGTCATTGGATGACAGGACATTCTCTCCCGCAGGACTGTTGGGTAAGTTCTAGGGAAGGAAGGTAAATGTTTGAAGGTAAGATAGCTTCTTTCCCATAAACAAGAAAGTAAGGGGAGGTCCCTATTGAGGCCTTAGGAGTGAAATGATCCGCCAAGAGGTCATTGGGTAGATCGTTATTCCATTATCTCTGGTGATCAACTACCGTTCTCTTAAGGATTCAAATCATGTTCTTATTTATGGATTCATCCAAACCATTGTCCCGAGGATAATAGTTAGATGCATATTTCAAAGTAATCCCCTTTTCCAAAGAAAACTCAGATAATTTATGTTAGCACCAGAAGTCATCTCTGGATTGCGGCAGAGGTAAGCCCAGTACCCATTAGTTTTATGTCACAGGTTGGTTATAAGAGGGTCAAATGGGCGCAGTCTCAAGAAAATATCGTCTTAAATCAGAAAATTGGACTGATATGTACAAGCAGGTGAGGTCTTGGTTTAATTTTAGTCAGTAGGTTGTGGTAAGGGTGAGTAGGATGAAGACTTTGGCAAGAAAATGTAGAGGTCTACCAAAGACATAAGGTCTTCCAACAACCCAGAAGGAAAAACTTAGACACAAGATCTTCTTGAATTCAAGTCTCAAAGGAAATGACCGGAATTATAACAACACTATAATCAAACTTTCATCATAATGCAATCAAATTAATTCAAGTGAATCAGTCAATGATGAACTTTTTCAGTATCAAAGGGAAACAAGAGGGAGCAATAAAGTTGACTATCATGAAACAAGAAATATCAGATTACAAAGCATAAACAGAGAACCAAAGTGTTCATTAAAACATTACAAATCCAAAGCTTTGCTCTACCATCGACCATTACAAAATATAAAAACTGAGTATATATACTCAAAGCAACTTGCTCCCTATAGAAGCGCGCTTTGGTCACTGTATTCAAGGCTTGGCATCTGCATCTTCTTTTGTCAGGCTGCACTTGCATTCTTCTGTCAGACACAATATCAGATCGGTATGGGCTTCACAAGAAAATCCATGACATGGAACTTTCGGATGACAGTCTACCCTCCACAGCCAGATTTTCCATGCTTTCCATTTATGTGGTGAAACAAGGTTTCAACCTGTTGATTAAGGTTGGTTGTCATTGATGTCAACCCTTGAAGAAAGATCCATAGCACAAAGGTTGGGTAATGGACCCAATATTGTTTGATGTAAAGATGACTCGTTATTGTCTTGTCATGGTTGATAATAAGTAAAAATGTATGAACTCCAAAGTGGTCCCCTTATGGTGGAATCCCTCACGGGAAGATGCTTTACAGATTGAGTTATCCTAGAAGTATGGTTAGAGAACCCATGATTATTTGTGTGATAATGAGATGAACGCTAGTGAATTTGTCAGTAAAACTATCCTATATGGATATTTCTTGTCATTACATTTCCAGTGGTATGTGGAATGTCACATGACGCATACACCACCTCTGCCTCGACAGATTCAATGCGTGACCTCCCAGTCTTAAGTATCATTCAATCTATTTTATGAGTCAAAGCGGCTCCTTTTGACTCCCTACTGGAATCTTCGATTATCGATCCACAGGTCCTTTCAGAAACTCCACCTGTGCGAACAACACTAGGCGTGAGCGTCACCTTTCCCAAGCGACCACAACGCTATGACCAAGGGCCTAACCCAAAGTCAATTGTCGCAACTCACGATCTCGCAAGTTCATGAGTCGAAAATCTTGACTCTTCCTTCCCAAACTTGCGATACCCAAGATCACAAAATGGGTATAGCTCCTTCTGTCGGTGCCCTCCACATGTAACCATAGGCTAAGGCTTAAATACCAGTGCCTCTCGCAACTCACCGCTTCGTGAGTTTCAACGTCAAGCCCCCATGCTCTTATCTCACGAATTCCCAAGATGCGAGAAGTCAACGGAGTGTTGACTCCTATTTCTAGGTGACATGTGTCTGCCTATCTATCACGCGGGCCCCACCTTATGGTTCTGCCACATGTTTCCTCCATGCCCGACTTTTGGCACTTCGTGACCTCTGCATTCGAGACGAGGTCCTCTCAACCTCATAATCTCCAAACCTCCGAATGCGCGATACACACAATGACGCTCTGATCCAACGGTCCTCTGCGACCTGGATCCTACGACCGTCTCTGCTCCTCATGACTTCGCAATTTCATGACTTAGAGCACCCAACCTTTGGTCTCTTTCCTTGCAAACCTCCAAGTTCACGAAGCCTACACTCAGACTTCTTCGACACTTTCGTCGATCCTTCAAACACTGCCACATGTCCTCCTTAGATGGATGGTCCTGATCCTCTCATGGCTTCGCTACTCGTGAATTCGAAGGAATTCCCTTTCTGACCTCTGATGTCCGAATCCCTGATAGAGAGGATCTCGTGACACGTGTCCTCCTTCCAACGAACGGCTCAGATTATTTCATGACTTAACCACTCGCAAATTCTAGGCGCTCACCTTTGTGAGTCTTGGTGCCCGAATCTCTGAAACAGATGATTCCACGACATGCCTCCTCCCGCAGATGAATGAATTAGATCCCCTTTCACTATTTATGATGTCGAGGGCCCGGACTCTCATCCTCTAGACTCCCGAATGCCAAAATCCCGATATGATACTCCTTCGGGACTTTCGCTTCTGCTGCTCTATGCATGAGGGTTTAAACCTCGTGCAACTCTTGACAGATCCAACGGCTTTCAGGTTCTTCGCTCAAGATCTGATGGCTCAGATCATCTCCCCTGTGTGCTTCTCCTGCTACTTCCTGGATGTGAAATCTTCAATGGTCCAGATCTCTTCGGCTAAATCCAACGACAATTGTGCTCCTCTTGAGATTTAGCACTTTCTTCCGGCACTTGGAAGAATTCGAAGTGTCCAAAGGCCTCAACCTTTGTTATGTTTCCTTTGCGAGCTCCACGAATGGAATCCTCACCTGTGCATAAAAAAACACTACTCCTCCTGAGCTTTAGGGAACCCCGAACCCTTCAAAGAGTTTTGTGACTTTTGTACTCCTCGCAGAGTCTTCGCACACACAGTGATATCTCTTCTGAGCTCCTCTGAGACTCAGAACTTAAGGAAATCAATCCTTTTTCCTTCTCCCTCAGATGGAGAATTTGGATGCCCTCCTGGCACTCTATCTGCTCAAGCAACCTATTGCTGAGTCCTTCAGGGTGTTCAACAACCATGCAAAGATCCTTCAGTGGATTCGTCTCCAATCTCTGAACTCAATGAGTTCTTTCTTCTTGTGCCTGTCTATGCACTGACTCAATGCCCTCCTGACAGAGTTATACAGAACTCCTCAGAGCTTATGTGTTCTATCTGAACTCACAACAGAGTTATTTTGTGCACTCCTTGCACTTTCTCAATGCCCACCTGGCAGAGTGTCTAGAATCCTCAGTGATTCTGACTTCTTAAGAACTCACAACAGAGTTCTTCTGTGCACTCCTTGCACTTGCTCGATGCCCACCTGGCAGAGCTTTACAGAACTCAATAGAGGTTCTATCTGCAACTGTTCCTCTCATACACAACCTTGCCTCCTGAGGTGTTCAACAACCTCACAGGTCTTTCTCGAGTTGATGATTCCGACTCTTGTGCCCACTTGTCACGTCTTTGTCTGAATCTGCAGAGTTCAGAAGTGCTTCTGTGCACTGGTATTCAGAGACCATAGTACTTTGTCACACCCTCCTATAATGAAACCACAAAGAACCTCTCAAGCCTGAAAATCAAAAAACTCCTTGTAAATGCAAACCTACAACATACATTCATAGCATAAATAGAACACATCCAGACATTCATTCAACACAGGAAATATGTAGGAAAAAACTGTTGTTTGTATTAAATGGAAAATGCATGTTTTTACAAGGTGTTCCTGAGCTCAGACTTTAACAGAGTCTT
>ML802386.1:351750-370104 GCA_009831015.1 Picea engelmannii
ATTCCATTTCTGGTGGTATGTGGAACGTCACATAACTCCTCACGGTTTGAGAGTTATGGCCTTACGAAGTTGGAGGACCCTCATATGTCATCTAGAAGCCCCAAAAGGTCAAAGTAGTCAAAGTGGTTTAATAGATTTTAAAATGTAAATAATAAAGTGAAGTGATGAGTGTACTATAATTCAACGTGAATACAAAATAAATTAATTCAATAATAAATTTAATGGAGAAATTAGAAGTGGGTTAACCCTAAAGTAAGGAAAGTGGGCAAAGTGACCTAGAAAATGTTTTTAAGGAAGCTACTTGGAGAGTATAAATAAGAGGCAAGGCTCTCTCATTTAAGAAACACTTGAGAATATTGAATACCTATAGGTGTCTGAGGTAACCAAAGGATGTCTAAGCCTAATTTCTTAGGAAAGTGAAGAAAAGAAATCCAGAATTCAAGGAAGGATAAATTCTTTTGATGATGCTTTCTAAGGTATGTTTTTTTCTGGTCATCTCACCAGTTTCACAATATATTTTTTTCTAGAATGATTCAGACAGTGAAATTTTTATTGTATTGAGGAAACATATCCAAGTATCTTTGGTAAATTTTTTATCTTGTGAATCGTTGTATTTTTGGAGTTACACTCCGTGGAAAATAGGGTTTGTGGCTAGTCCTGAAACTAGTAAAAAAGAAGTGTTTCGGGAAAAAATGTCATAACTTCTTGATAACAGATCCAAATTCAGTAAGACCAAATGTGTTGGTTAGAGTACAAAATTTAGTATTTTTTGTAACATTTTCATATAAATTCAACAAATATTCCATGCGAGGCACGCTCTACAAGGTCACTCTCTAGAATAAGCCATAATTCAACAAGGTGTGCCATTTTTGCTATAACTCCTTTTCTGAGAGGTTCCAAGTAGTGACACCTAGAGGAATTGCATAAAACACACTGAAGAACATTGTGTATCAGTTTCATATCTTTATTCATTACAGGTACAGAGGGCCTTCAAGATCATCCTTGAACACCTTCCAATGCTTGATATTATCAGGTACAGAGGGCCTATATCTAATATCAACATCATACCTGAGCTTAGGTGGCAGTGGGACCCTGAATTGGCTTGCTGAGATGACCAAAGAATCATCCATAGTATTTTCCTCTCTTGGAATAAATGAAATGTTGAAGGCTGAGAAGAAATTGTCAATTAGGTCCCACACCTCATTCCTGTAAGTCTTTAGCCTAGGGTGCTTGGCTTGACAAACATTTTTGACCCAATGTACAATTAGTTCAACATCTCCAAATACTGCTATCTCTTCAATCCCCATGTCTTTCGTAGCCCTTAAACCCAAAAAAAGAGCCCCATACTCTGCCACATTGTTGGTAGCTTCAAATTCTAGTTTATAGGAAAAAGCTATGGCTTCTTGACAAGGTGACACAAAAACCACTCCGACACCAACACCTTCCCTAGAAGAGGCTCTATTGAAGAACATCTTCCACACAAAAGTAGTTGGAGGAGGTATTTCATGAAAAGAGATGGGTTGCTTTCTGATTTCAAAAGGAACTTCAGTAGTGTCAATGAGTTGTAATAAAATAGATCCCAAATCAGTGTCGGGTGCAAATATAGGATGATTGGTGGGGTCTTCTTCATCACTAATAATGTAGGCCAACTGAGCTTCTCTATATAGTCTCCTATTATCCCCTCCAAACAATGGAATGGTAGCATATCAGAGGTCCATATACAAGGTTCCCCCAAGTCTTTTTATCCAAGATCTTGACAAGAGCATGCCAAACTTCGGGGGAACATCAAACACCACGATATCCATGAGGACGCTCTTCATGGGCAGCTGAAACAAGGTCACAAACAGATATTTGATGACCCCAAGACATTGCACTCTCCTTGAATCAAAATAATACAAATCATGATAAGCCTTTGTGATTTCTAACCCGAGTTCTTCCATGACAGTTTTGGGCATAAGATTATGAGATTCCCCTGAATCCATCAAATAGTTATGCAACACCTTATCATGAATGTTCAATGATGTATAGAAGGGAGGGGATGAATCATCGCTATATTATACCATATGACCTAAGATGACTGCTGGCTTTTCATCTTGAATATTTACTGAGTCTGTGGAATGGCAAGCTGGCTCAGACTGCAACAACTTAGAGAGGGGATTTTTGAAATCTTAATGCTTGACTAGCTCTGAAAGGGGCACAGGGATTCTGATCTTTTGAATTTTGTGCTCAAAGCTAAAGGAGAAAAGGGGCTTCAAAAATTCTCTCACTTATGGGACAGGGTCTTTGGGTATTAGTGAGGGGTTCTGAGCTTTCTTTTCTTTGCTGATGTTTGCTGCATCTTTAGCAATATTATCTTCTCTGGAAGGTTGATCAAGGACATCAGACTTCCCTTCTTTCTTATAAGACCCGAGATTGTATTTATTGAGACTACTATTGGCCTTCTCACTCTTACTTAGCTCATTTATTTGACTATTCATGAGGGATTCCTCGTATGCAGATGGAGTCAAATGGGGAAATGGGGAGGTGTCTCCAAGACAATGGATTTCAGGATCAAGCTCTACTTCCTCCCTCTCTTCATAAAAAACAAGGTTATTTTGGAGGGGGGTTTGGATATTCTGATCATCCCTCCCTCTGTTTCTAAGCTCTCTCGCGAGTATTTGAGGGGCATTGTTTGGTCTTTTGAAGATGGCTTTGTTATCAGCATTTTGGACATTCTTATAACCTTGCTTCCCTTCGATTTTCATCTTCTCCATTTATGTAGATAGGGACTTCACCATATTGGTCAATTCATCTACTTGAGGGTGAGATGCATAAGAAATAGAGGTTGAGGCCTCAACTCTCCCTCTCCCTATGTCTCTGTCATATTTATTCCTAAGTCTGTCAACTACCAATACATTGGATTCTACTTCTAGGTTTGCATCTTTCATATGAGCCAAGGAAGTAGCTCTTATTTCTCTAAACATGAGGCATAAATCGGGGTCAAAAGCACTAGCGTAAATAATTTTGGAAAAGTCTTTTGTAGGTTTTATCTCAGCAGGGATCTTACTGTACATTTTATTGAATCTTTTGGAGAAGTCAGACAGATTCTCCCTCTTTTCTCCTTAGGGAACTAAATTTTGTGATATAATACATAAAGTCTTTTTTATCCCCCCATTGCCTCAAGAAAACATCATCTAGGGCCTCAATCCTAGTAATGGATCTGGGGGTCAACCCTCTAAACCATGTCCTAGCCTCACCATCAAGGCTCTGAACAAAGACTCTCATCTAGATTTCCTCATTTTCAATATTCAGATAGTCTGCATAACTGTAGAAGGCAACAAGGTGTTCTTCAACAGTTATGTCTTCTTCCCCTGTGAGCTTGGGCATATAATTTAGGTAATCTCCAGCAGGGAGAGCATTCATTGGCTGAGGTAGGACTAGAGGGGCATATATTGCAGCCACTATGGCATCCATTCTGTTCCTAGGAGGATTGGCACCTGCCATAGGGATGATAGGTGGAGGATAACTAGGAGGGGAAGGGGTTCGAACAGGGGAGACTGGAACTAAGCTTCTACGAGGAAAGGGAAACAATACAGGATTTGGAGAAAAGGCTATAGGGATTGAAGGAAAAGAGGATTCCCTTTCTGAAAAATCAGTGACTCTAACAGGAGGAGAAGTAATAAAAACTGGAGTGGGAAAATCTTCCAAGGTCTGGGGTCTAGACCAAGGTACAACTTCAAGGGAGAGAGGAGTGACAAGGATTTATTCCTCCAAATCCAGAACAGGAGGGGAAAAATCAATAGGAACACTCCCAAACTTTAAACTTCGGGAAACTCCAACAGACGGTATAATAGGAGAATCAGAAGAAGATATCAGAGTTTCTAAAGGAGGACAGTGAAAATCATCAGAAATACTTGGTTCAGCAGTAGAAGTACCTTCTCGAGGGGCCTTTCCCTTTATGAAATTTTTCTCTGGGTCAACTTCAGGTGTTGCTAAAGGTAGTTGTGGAGTATACCTCGTGTGTTTGCCTCTAGAAGCCACAACTGAAACAGTGGAGTCACCCGTGGATTCGCATGAATGGAGTCACCAAAGTGGAGTCGTTAGGTGTACAGTTGCAATCTTTGATGTACTAATTTATGCTGCACCTTTAGAAATAGTAAGATTTGTCATTCAATCCTAGGGAAAATCTTCAATTTCTCCCCCGACAACAGTGCAAAAAATGTTAGCACCAAAAGTCACCTCTGGATTGTGGTAGAGGTAAGCCCAATACCCATCATTTTTATGTCATAGGTTGGTTATAAGAGGGTCAAATGGGTGCAGTCTCAAGAAAATATCATCTTAACTCAGAAAACTAGAATGATATGCACAAGTAGGTGAGGTCTTGGTTTAATTTCAGTCAATAGGTTGTGGTAAGGGTGAGTAGGAGGAAGACTTTGGCGAGAAAATGTAGAGGTTTTTCGAAGACATCAATTCTTCCAGCAGCCTAGGAGGAAAAACTTAGACACAATATCTTCTTGAATTCAAGTCTCAAAGGAAATGAAAGGAATTATAACAACACTATAATCAAAATTTCATCATAATGCAGTCACAATAGTTCAATTGAATCAGTCAATCATGAACTCTTTCAGTATCGGAGGGAAACAAGAGGAAGCAAGAAATATGACTCTCATTAAACAAGAAATATTAGATTACAAAGCATAACCAAAGAACCAGAGTGTTCATTAAAACTTTACAAATCGAGAGCTTTTATCTACCATCGACCATTACAAAATATAAAAACTGAGTATATATACTCAAAGCAACTTGCTCCCTACAGAAGCACGCTCTGGTCACTATATTCAAGGCTTGGCATTGACATCTTCTTCTGTTAGGATGCACTTGCATTCTTCTGTCAGATGAAAGATCATATCGGTATGGGCTTCACAAGAAAATCCCTGATAGGGAATGTTCGGCTGACAGTCTGCCCTCCACAGCTAGATTTTCCATGCTTTCCATTTATGTGGTGAAACGAGGTTTCAACCACCTTCCCCATTTTCATTAACTACTTTTATTAGGATCAAGATGAGGCATGGAACCCATGAATGCTCCAGGAGAGATCACAACTCCTTCGAGTCAATTCTAGCACCTCAAGGCCACGCAAATCCTTCTCTATGACCAACTTGGGTACTTTGATCTTTTGCACAACTCCTTTTCCTTTGCCCCACGCGACCGCGGGCCGTGACCTCGTGGTTATCCACATGAAATCTCAGGATTTCGCATTTCAGGATTTTTCACTCCCCTTGATTCAAATATCTCGATGCTCATTCCCACGAAATGGCCCATCTAGATCAATGATCAAATTTTCCTCGAATCTGACGACCATGATCATCTCCTAAAACAACTTCGTCCGCTCGTCGCTCAATCAGGTGCTTACCTCTCTTAGGCCCCACTTTCCATATGACCCTGGGCTGTGATCGTGGGCCTAACTCTCAGGTGCATCTTGATTTCATGTTTCGTGAGTTCACATTGTGCTCCATGCTCAAACCATCCGGGTCGCGAAATCGCGATCCCTTAGATCAAATGACATGCATCCCTATGAAATGGACGACCTATATTATTTTGCGGCTTCACGTTTCGCGAGTCCTCGTGACTCTGCCCTTTCACTGTTCCATTCTATGAGTCAGTGAAATGTTGATCCTGTGCCACGCGTCCCTCCCAGTACCAACGGCTAGGGTCAGCCTCACAATTTCGGACCTCTGTCTGATGCTAAACTTGGTACAACTACATGATCCCAATCACCCGATGGTCGTCGATCCACTCCATCTGATGGATCTCCACTGTTGAAATATGATCTTGCTCACTCGCTTGATTTGAGTCCATATCAAACCGCTCTAAGTGTTGCACTTGGTGCTCACGACGACGACCTATGAAGATTACTTGGATGACTGGCCGAGGGCTCGGGGAAACAAAAGGATCAATGACAGAGGTAAGGAGAAAAGTGATCAAACTTAGAGAAAACAAAAATCTTAGGGTCGATATTTCTTAGGCAGCCAAAAATTGAAAATAGGTCTATCAAACAGGTGGAAACAAACAACAAAAAAACTACAAGTAAGGAGGAAAAACTTATGATTGGGTCTTCAAAAGAGGAGAAACGGGCAAAATTATAGACCTAGGTAGAAACCACACACTCACAAGACCTTGACAAGTTTATGTGATAACAATTTCAATTATGAAAAKTATGTTTCATTATCAAAACACAAGAGAGTTAGGGATTGTARACCTGGTGATAATGTGTTGTTCAAGGAAATTCATTATCGTTTCATCATTCACCTTGGTTAATGGTATTCCTTYGGTCGAACGTGTGAAATAGTGTGTAACAGTTAGGATATAACTGTGCTTCTTGGAAGAATGAGGATTAATCTCACCAATGATGTCCAACCCCCATTGTTTGAAAGGTTCTTCAATAACAACAAGAAGGATCATAACACCAAMTTTATATTCTCTTCCCATGGATTTTTGGCATGTTTCATAGCTTCGTGAATATGCAKGGGAATCCTTGAAYGGTGTAGGCCAATAATATCCAACTCTCAATATCTTGTCAGTTGTTTTATCTCCYRAAAATAGACTCATTTTGGCCCATCGTGCATATATTTGAGTACTCTATCAACATCTTGTTTTTCAAGGCATCAATGTAGTACTCCATCATAGTTTTTTGGAACCAAGACACCATGTACCAACTGATATTGTAAATATTTTCGTCTAAGTGATATTTTCTACTTAGCATTGAGGTGTTCTGGGGTCATACCATGTTGAAAATAATACTTGATATCATTATAATATGATTCTTCAACGGATAGAACGTAAGGAAATCGTTGTGTGTACATAGTCAGTTCATCTTGCCATCTATCCTCTTCTTGATTTTCATCACCCATATCTTGTGTCACCAATTTGCAAAGGCCTTGACCTGTAATGATGTTGATTGGTTTAAATTCAAGGTCATATTATTGTAGGGTTGTTGATCCAAAAAGGATCCAGAGAAGACTAAAGACAGGTCAGAACTCGCAGAAGTAACTCAAGACGCTCAGAATGGTCTCAGCAGACAGAGAAAGGGAGAAAATTCAAAGTTCTCAAAACTCAATGAAAATGACATCATCATGAAGAGCATGTTGCAATATTTTCAACGGTGCAAACGAATATTCAAACAGAGTTACAGATCAAAATATATTCATGATCAACGTTTGGTCAACCTAGCCCAGTCAACAGGGGGATGAGTTAGCATCCGTACTATTGACGTCAGCATCAGTACAAATGATGTCAGCATCCGTACAACATACATGTCATGTACAGGAGGCGACATGTATCATGCTGACATCAGCATGATGTCAGCATGGTGACATGGCAACACGATAGGTTGCCACATGTCACTCATATTTATCATTTTTGGTTCATTTCATGGACCAGTAAAATTGTGCCATGTGGTAGTCCGTACAACCATGTGGTAGACCGTACGGTGATGTGGCAAGATGAATTGGAAGATTGTACGCTGACATGGAAGGGTGATTGTACAGTGGTTGACGTGGACCAATGGTTGGATGCCACATGGCCCAGTCATGGGCTACCATGTGGCAGTGGGAAAATGCTAAATGACAACCCGAGAATGAATTTTCGAAAAAAAATATATGTAAAATATTTGGCGGGTCCGCCAAATCCGGCAGGACCCCACCAAATCTGGCACCTGACTGATATCTAGAACCATCGCTAAGTTTGGAGGAACGAACACTTTTAAATATATATACAAGTAACAACAGATAGCCTAAAAGGGGAGGCCTGCAGTCTCGACCCTGAGACCTCCCCCTATATTAACGCCTTAACACAAGCTCCACCAACCACAAGGGAAACAGATTCCATTGTTTACAAAAATCAGAAATATATTTAAAAATTTGCATCCACAAAGTGCTAGAGGGGGGCACGTGAGGGTATGGACTGACATGGATTTCGAGACATTTTTCTCAGCATTTATTACAAGTTACAGGGCATGAAAACCAAGACAAAGTTTCTCTTGGGCCTACGAGTGCCAAAGTTGGATTGAAGTGTGGAGACAATCATTTTTGGGTAATTCAACACCATGAATTTAGTGGTGCTTTTTTTTTTTTCTGATTTGAGCAACACTTCTGCAGCTTGATTTCAGAATGAGGTATACTTATGTATTTTGCCAAATTCTTTTGTTGAGTTAATAAAAAGGCCTACCCATTTGACAGCAGGACCCAGAGACATAGTCCACCAGGGATGAACTCCGTTATCAAGTTTTTGTGTTCAGATTTGATCCTTATGTCTCTTCATTATTGATCTTTTCCTTCTTTAATAATGCACTTTAATTCATTCTCATTTAATGCAATTCTTTATAAGTCACTTCAATGGAAAGATCCTGGATCATGTTGGTATAAGAGTAGTCGTATTTGACTTGAATTGTTGAGTATGAATGCTTACTAGGGCCAAGAATAAAAAGGGTGAAGGAACTCTTAATACTTTCAATCCCGAAGTTAGTCATGCATCCTGAAGGAAGAAAATGGAAGAAGAGGACAAGCATGATGAACATGAGAAAAACTTCCATGTGGTCTTTTATCGCATGTCAGAAATGGTCAAACGAATGTATGGAGATTATGATAAGAGGATGAAGAAGAAAGAGAAGAAAAAGGAAGCATGTGATGATGCTTCAGTAAATCAAGGGGCTGGAGGAGACCCTCCTGAGCCTCCATCTTCACCATCAAGTTCTAGTTCTTCTTCCTCTGAGCATTCTCATCATTTTCATCATTCTATCCATAAAGCCTCTTTTAAGAAACCATTATTAAATCTTGATGTTTTTTTTTTTACCTATGTTTAATGGATATGTTAATCTTGAAAAGCTAGATAATTGAATTCGACAGGTTGAAGAATATTTTCATGTTCAACATATTGATGAAGAGGAAGTTAAAGTGCAAATGGCTTCTCTTCATTTGGAATGCACCACTCTCGTATGGTGGGAGAGAAAACTTCAGGACATAAGTAAGTGTGGTAATCTTCTTTCCTCATGGTTGGAATTTAAATCAACGATAAGGAAGCAATTTTATTCATTGGGTTATTTACATAAAAATGATGGAATGGAAAACTTTAATACAAAGTAAAGGTCAAATTGTACAAAGTTTCACAGAAGAATTTAGGAAGAAATATCTTTCATTAAACATTCCTTTGGATTCTTATGAAACTTTAATGAAGTATATTGGCACACTTCACAGTTATATTCGTCATACTTTTCTCTTGTTTAACCCCTCCAGTCTTGACGAAGTTTGTGTGCAAGCCACTCACCTTGAAAACAAGGGAAAGCATGTTCAAGAAGATCCCATAAAGAAACCTTCCAATCTCCCACATAAGTCATTTAAGAAGTTTAAAAGGAAGGATAAGAAGACCACCATAGTGACGAGAGAAGGGGGAAATCCATCTTGCACTCCTTGCAAGAAAAGCGGTCACGATGATGAACACTGTTGGAAACTGTATCCAGAGAAGAGACCGAAACAGTTCGATGGAAAGGGGAAGACAAAAAATGTTGCTACAATGCAACAAGATCTTGGTTCTGATTTAGGAGATGAAGGAAATATCACAATGGTTGGAGTACAAGGTAAATATTCCCTTCATGCTAGTTCAAATTCCAATAATGAATCTCTTGATGATGAACGAAATATGAATGAATTATTTCACATAAGAGTTGTATTTAAACAAACTAATATAGATACATTATTTGATCTGGGTTCCCAAGTAAAACTGATATCTGAAGCACTTGTCAAAAAGATGGGTCTTGAAATGAAACCACATCCAAAGCCTTATCCTCTTGGTTGGGTATGTGATAAAGGAAAACTTAATGTCACCAAACAATGTAGGGTTAGATTTTCTATTGCTTAAAATTTGATTGATGAAGTGGATTTGGATGTTGTATCACTTGATATATGTGGCATAATGTTGGGGAGTCCTTATATTTATGATATAAAGTAGTCTTATTTCTTCATGAGAACAAATACCACCTTACTAAGGGGGGAGTGGAATATATTGTTAGAGCTCACAACATGAGGGTAAACACAACACTTGCTAGTGCAGGACAAATGAAGAGACTCATAAACACTAATAAGAGATATGCACTCATGGTCATAAGAGAGAAAGATGTTGGAACATCTAACACTTTCTAGGGATGTGATCCTTCTCATAAGAAATAATTAATTGATATTGTTTCTAAGTATGATCATATTTTCCAAGAACCAGATGGATTACCTCCTCAAAGGGAAATCCAACATGAGATACATCTTCAGCAGGATTCTCCTCTTCCTAATGTGGGAATGTACATGATTTCAGTTGTGGAGATGACAGAGATCAAGAAGCAGGTACATGGCTTATTGGATCAAGGGTCATCAGGCCCAACTCATCTCCTTGTGGTTCTAAGATCATGATGGTGCCAAAGAAAGATGGCACATGGAAAATGTGTGTCTATTATCAGGCCTTAAATAAAATCACGGTGAAAAATTGATACCCTCTTCCTCGTATAGATGATTTACTTATCAGTTAAAGCATGGTGTTTATTTCACTAAGTTGGATTTGCACAGTGGATACCATCAAATTAGGGTTGTAGAACAGGATGCATGGAAGACTGCCTTTAAAACCAAACAGGGAATGTTTGAGTGGCTAGTTATGCCATTTGGGATTTGTAATGCTTCGACAACTTTCATGCGTGTGATGAATGATGTATTCAGGCCTTTCCTAGATGATTTTGTGATTGTATATTTATATGACATTCTTATTTTTAGCGGGACTTGGGATGAACATGTGAGGCATGTAAAGAAAGTATTGGATACTTTGAAAAGGGAAAAGTTGTATGTAAAACTATCCAAATGTGAATTTGGCAAGACTGCACTTGTGTACTTAGGCCATATTGTAGGAGGAGTACAATTAAAAATTGATCCTTCCAAGATTAATGTAATTGTAAATTGTCCTGAGCCCAAAAGTTTAATCGAGATATGGAGCTTCTTAGGTGTTGTCCAGTATTGGAGGAGGTTCATTTCAAACTTCTCCTTCATAGAAGATCCTTTGCATGCCTTAACCAATGTGAAGAACACTTTTTAGTGGGGAGGAAAGCAACAAAAATATTTTGACACTTTGAAGAAAAATATCAATACTGCACCAGTATTAACACTGTTGAATCTTCAACAGCCCTTTGAGATTGAGATAGATGCCAACGGATATGCCATGGGTGCAATATTGATGCAATATCGTAAGCCTATCTGTTACCACTTTGAAACTTTTAACCAATTTTTTGTTAACTATCCTACATATGATAAAGAGTTGTATGCATTAGTTCAAAGCATAAAGAAATGGAAACACTACTTGTTAGGGAAGGAAACAATCATACATACAAATCACCATCGCTTACAATATCTTCAAGCATAAATAAAACTGCAACAATCTTGACATTACAGATGGATGGGTTTCCTACAACAATTTCATTTGGTAATCAAGTACAAAAAGGGTACAAGTAACAAGGTAGGTGATATGCTTTCTAGACCTCCTATTGTTGCTTCTATTATTTTGAAGAATACTTCTTTATATCATGATAGATATATGGAACAATATTCCATTGATGGAGATTTTAAAGAAGTATATGAGAATCTAACCCATGGTGCACATGTAAAGAACTATTGTCTGCAGGGAAAACTACTCTATCATCTTGGAAAGCTATGTATTCCTATAAGTGAATGAGTCCATGTAATACAAGAAGCTCACACTTCTCTTGTGTCTAGGCATTTTGGGGTAGGAAAAACTATGGCTCATTTGCATAGGTTTTGTTACTGGCCTCAAATGAAAGCAATTGTAACAAAATATGTAAAGGGGTGTGTGATGTGTTCTACTTGTAAGCCCACTAATAGAAAACTGGGGCTATACTCACCACTACCTGTTCCATCCCATCCATGGGAAAGTATCTACATGGATTTTGTAGGGGGTTTACCAATGTTGAAAGGGGGTCATGACTATTTGTATGTTGTAGTGGATAGGTTCAAAAAAATGTGTATCTTAATGCCATGTAAAAAGAATATCATTGTTGAGAAGACTACTAATCTCTTCTTTCAGTATGTTTGGGTTCACTTTGGGTTACCCACATCCATTATCTCAGATCAGGATACTTGATTCCTTGGGTATTTTTGGACAAGCTTGTGGAGAATGATGGACACCAAATTGAAGAGGAGCACTGATTTCCATCCACAGACTGACGAAGAGACAAAGGTTGTAAACCAAACAGTGGTACTTTTTCTTCGAGGCTACTGCAACAAGCATCTCAAGTTATGGGATGAATAGATACCCTATGTACAACATGCTTACAATTGAGCCTTACATTCCTTCACTCAGTGTTCACCTTTTGAGGCATGTTTTGGGTACCTACCTAAAGTTCATTTGAACTTGATGTATGGGAGAGATGCTGATTCAAATGAAGAAATAAATGAAGACAGAGTCCACAAGTTCATCCAGAGGATCCAGCAGGTACACCAAGTAGTCAGGGAATAGTTGGAGAAAAGTCAAGCACAATATAAAGCTCATCATGAAAAACACATGGTTGATCATCAGTTTTAGGTTGGAGACCGGGTATGGCTTCACATCAACAAGGAGAGATTGAAGGGTGAAGGAAAGAAACTCAAGCCCATTCATTATGGACCCTTCACTATTTTGGATAAAAGTGGTACCAATGCTTTTCGTCTGGATCTTCCACATTATATGTAGATTTACTCAGTTGTAAATGTAGAGAACTTGAAACTTTTTTAGCCTCCCATGATCATGGATCAGGATGAGGAAGTTTCAATACCTTCAGTTGATGAGTTTTATCCTGAGTACTTGGATGAGTTAAAGGAATATATCATCCTGGACAGAAGGATGAGGACTTCACACAGGGGTGATGTTTATTATCTTTGAGTAGGCTTAAAGGGCACACATCCAAGCAAGTCAAAGTGGATTGAGAAGGACAAGGTGAGGGAAATTTTCCCTCACTTATCTGTTGATTGATGAAATATTTTTGTGGTCCAAAAATCTCCCAGTGGGAAGGCATGATCTAAAAAGTATCCAGAGAAGACTAAAGACAACTCAAAACTCACAGAAGCAACTCAAGATGCTTAGAATGGCCTCAGCAAACAGAGAAAGGGGAAAAAATCAAAGTTATCAATACTCGGTCAAAATGACATCATTGTGAATATCACATCACAAGCTTTCCAATTGTGCAAATGACTCATCAAACAGAGTTACAGATCAAAATATATTCTTGGTCAAAGTTTGGTCAACCTAGCCGAGTCAGCATGGTATGAGTTAGCATTCGTAATGTTGATGTCAGCATCAGTACGGATGACATCAACATCCATACAACATACATGGCATGCAAAGGAGGCATCATGTTTCATGCTGACATCAACATGGTGACGTAGCATCACCAGAGGCTGCCACGTGTCACTCATATTTGGAATTTCTATGTCATTTCATGGACTAGTAAAATTGCACCACATGGCAATCCATACAACCATGTGGAAGACCATATGGTGACGTGGAAGGATGAGTTGGTATACCACATGCTGACATGGTATGGTGATTGTACAATGGTTGATGTCACCCAATTATTGGCTGCCACGTGGCCCAGTCATGGGCTTCCATGTGGCAGTGGGAAAATGCCCAATGACAACCCGAGAATGAAATTTCAAAAAAAACATATGTAAAATATTTGGCGGGTTCGCCCAATCCGGGGGGACCCCACCAAATTTGGCACCTGACTGATATCTAGAACCATCACTAAGTTTGGAAGAACAAATAATTTTAAATATATATACAAGTTACAATGGATATCCCAAAAGGGGAGGCCTGCAGGCTTGACCCTGGGACCTCCTTCTATATTAACGCCTTAACACAAGCTCCACCACCCACAAGGGAAACAAATTTCATTATTTACAAAGCCTGAAAATATATTTAAAAAGTTGCATCTGCCTAGTGATAGAGGGGGGCGCGTGAGGGTACGAACCAACATGAATTTCAAGACATTTTTCTTAGAATTTATTGCAGGTTGCAGGGCATGAAAATCGAGACAACATTTCTCTTGGGCCTGGGAGTGCCAGAGTCGGATCAAAGCATGGAGACAATCATTTTTGGGTAATTCGGCGCCACAAATTCAGTGGTGCTATTTTTTTTCCTGATATGAGCAACACTTCTACAACTTGATTTCAGAATGAGGTATACTTATGTATTTTTACAAGTTATTTTGTTGAGTTAATAAAAAGGCCTACCCATATGCGAGCAGGACCTGGAGACGTAGTCCACCAGGGATGAACTCCGTTATCAAGTTTTTGTGTTCAGATTTGATGCTTATGTCTCTTCATTATTGAGCTTTTCCTTCTTTAATGGTGCACTTTAATTTATGCTCATTTAATGCAATTCTTTATAAGTCACTTCGATGAAAAGATCCTGGATCAGTTGTCATATAGTTACCTCATCTCTTTCCCAAATCTCTTTGAACGAAGAGAGATCTGACCTTTGGGTGAGGGACGATCACTTTAGTGGTTCTTCAAAATATAAGGTATGAACTGTTTAATTGCTTTGTGGACCATGAAGACTTACTTATCCACCAGTGGGTAATTTAGTTCAACAACTTGTAATCCAGTTCTCATAGATGCAACGAAGCATTCACTCCCTTGATCATCCTTCTGTGTGAGAATTTCCACAAGGGAATGATTAGACAGAAAGGTGTACAATAAGAATTCCTTAGTTAAATTTGGACTTCGTAGAGATGGTGCAGCGACTATAGTGGATTTGATATTTTCAAAGGCCTATTTCTCAATAGATGTCCATTTGAACTAAACATCTTTCTTAATCATATGTTGAAGCGGTTTAGCGATTTTAGGAAAGTTTGGAATGAATCTTCTTACAAATTTGATCTTTCCAAAAAAAGACTACAATGACTTCTTGCTATGCGGTGGAGGGATTTTCATGATATCTTTTATTATTTCTGGGTCCACCGAAATTCCATATTTGAAAATCACATGCCCTAATAGTATACCCTTTGAAACAACAAAAATAGTTTTCTTGAGATTCAATGAGATATCATACTTTCTGTATCGTTCAAATATTTATTTCATATGTCTTGGATTATCTTCCCTTTTCTTTGAATAAACAGTGACGTCGTTGAGATAGACCACCACACTTTTCCTGATTAAAACTTTGAAAGAAATATCCATATCCCTTTGAAATGTAGTGCCTATGTTGATTAAACCAAAGGGCATCCTTCTATATGCATACGTCCCCCATTTAGTTCTGAATGTGGTTTCCAATTGGTCCGGTTCTTCCACGAGAACCTGGTTGTATCCTGAAAACACATCCAATAGAGAGAACATATTGGAGCCATAGACAAGTTGAAGGATATATTCCATGGGGGAAACTAGTTAGTTATCTTTGTCACAATCTCGATTCAAGTTTCAAAAATATATACATTTCCTAATTTCTCCCGACTTCTTTCCGAAGGGAACCATATTCAACACCCAAGTTGAATGTTGGACCTTGAAAATGATCTGGCCATATAACAACTTCTTCCTTTCCTTCTAGATGAGCGATTCAAGAGTTAGATGTATCTTCCTTAGCTTTTGTTGGAATGGTTTGACACCCTCTTTGATTGGAATCACATGTTGGATTATACAGGTGTCATAAGTATTTAGATAATCATAAGTCCATGCAAACACATTGTGATACTTCTTGAACAATTGTGTAAACATATACTTTTCCACCTCTGAAGAGTAGATGCCCAAGTTGATATACTTGGGATGTTCATAGGTCCCTATATTGACCATAAAATGCATCATGGTTGAACTAGTGGTCTTTGGAATAGCGGGCTTCCTAAACTTAGTCTGTAAATCAAATATCTTCTCAAGTGTCAACACATTCTTTGTGATGCAATTTGCTTTTACTTTGCTTGCCTCATCCCGATAAATATGAAGGTCTTGTTGATGGGCTTCATTATCAATCACAGAATATTGGAAGACATATGAGTTAGTGAGGAAATTTATAATTTGAGTATCATTATTGAATACTCGCCAGTTCATGATGTTATCTGGTATTAAAGGCCTAAAAATTATTTCAACAAAGAAGCCATTGTTAAGAGGTGTATAACTAGAAGTTGCATTTGCCAAAAAGTCTGTAGCGGTATTCTGACAATGAGGTATAGATTCAATATTAAAAGATTCGAAAGAATAAAGTGAATCCCATACATATTGTTGGTAACCTCTTAAATGTGGAGACATGCAGTGAATGGAGTTTCTTACCCGTCTGATGATTATTTTTGAATCACCAAACACCCGTAGGAACTTTACCTTAAGTTTGATGGATTTCTTCAAACCATGGACCAAGGATTCATATTCTGTGGTATTGTTGTTGCACTCAAATTACAATAAGAAATATACAAGCATTTTACACTGGTGTGGATCGATGAGGATGCATCCTACTTCAGCTCCATGTTGGGATTTGGATCCTTCAAAAACATTGTCCAAACGTCAATATATATAGGTGGATTAATAATACAATAACCTAATTCTTTTAATACTATATAAGCATTATCATCAGCCTGATTGCATGGAAGAAGATCATACTGGATTTTTGTTTGTGTTTCAGATGATTGTGCTTCATAAAAACCATGATTAGTCTCTAAAAAATAATTTCCCAAAATAGTGTGAGAAAATCTAATGGATTCGTTTTTACCTTCTAACTCAGTTACCATGTGCTTCATGTGTGCTTCATATTTCATATGGGTCTACTTCGGTTTACCTTTATAAGGAAGACATAGATGGGACCAATCAATTGAAAAATATCCTTGAACTTTATCCAACCGGTCTCTACTTAACATCAAACCATAACTTTCAGGTATGTCAACCACAAAAATGTCAATAACTTGACTTACTCTAGAGTTTGATGCAAATATAATTAAGACATCTTTAAGCTCTCCTTTAACTTTGAAATCTATCTTATCCAATTATATGATTCTTTTTTGGTTAACTGCGGGACAACGTTTATCTTCTGACTCACTGCATAGGGCATGATGTTTGATGAGGCACCAGAGTCAACTAAGAAATTGTGTACATTGAAATTAAAAATTTCATATGTAACTAGGAAAGGAGGTACCTAACATTTTGAGTGTGCATCTGTTCTTGTTGCATTTATGGTAGCCTTGATTTCCACCTGGTGTACTTCTTTTTCTTCAAACGATTTAGGAATGTTGTCAGTAGAAGCAATTATTTTCTTCTGAGAATTATCAGGTTTAAAAGAATCATGTTGTAGATCACGTTGATGTGGTAATGATAAGATATCAAACATAGAGATATTGGTTTTTGTCTTCTTCATATCCTCTATAACATTGTAATCTGGAGCTTGCTTTTCTAGTCTATTCATTGTTGACTTTGATTGTGCACCATAGGTATTGTTGTTGGGTGTTGTTGTGTTGGATTTGGAATTGTTTACAACTGAGTTGGATGCACTTGGTTTGTTGATGTTTGCTGGAACAACTGTATCATATTTATTGTTGGATTTTGTTTGGAATGGGATATTCAGGGTAGGAATAGGAGGAGTAATTTTCCTAAGAGGAACATTAGCATCTTTGGAAGAGGATGGTTTGAGAATTGGACCATTGCTACGTAAATTGTAATATCTAGATACATCCTTAACTACTAGTGTATTTTCTACAATATTTATTCTATTTGCTCATTGTTTGAGTCTATACACCAGTCCCAAAGGAACATAGCATCTTCTGGGTGAGGCTCCTCAGTGGTATTGTCATTCGTTGTGTCACTTGGTTGTTCATCATCCAGACTTTGTTGATCTAACAACTGATTTATAACCAAGGTCATGGAATTTACCCATTGAGGGCATGTCTTCTTAGAGTGGTTTTGTTGTTGATATGAGTAGAAATTGTCTTTGTCGAAGTTGTCTAGATTTAATGGAATTTGAGGAGCTTCAGGTGGTTTATGTAACAACCCTAGTTAAATAACTAATTGTCAAAGTTAAATAATTGTTTAAGGTTTATTAATTTTAATTAATTAAATAATTAATTGTCCTAATGTATATTAATTAATTAATTTAATATTATTTATTAATAATAATAATTAATTAATTAATTATTGTTTAATGTATATTAATTAATTGATTAATTAACTCATTAAATATTTGGGTAATAAATTTAAGTTTAATAAATTTTAATTTATTAAAAGAAAACTTAACATATTGAAGGATGGAACCATTAAGGAGAAGGGGATAAGGTGGTTGGCATTGAATGGAGGGATAAGGTGGTTGGCATTGAATGGAGAGATAAGGTGGGTG
>ML802386.1:414778-431401 GCA_009831015.1 Picea engelmannii
ATTTAAATAATAAAGTGAAGTGACAAAGTCAAAGAGGATTATTTAAATAATAAAGTGAAGTGACAAAGTCAAAGAGGATTATTTAAATAATAAAGTGAAGTGACAAAGTCAAAGAGGATTATTTAAATAATAAAGTGAAGTGAAAATCAAAGAGGATTATTTAAATAATAAAGTGAAGTGACAAAGTCAAGGAGGATTATTTAAATAATAAAGTAAATGGAGAACTTTCTAATTATGGAAAGTGGTTATAAGAAGGTTAACCCTAAAATGAGGAAAATGGGTTAAGTGGTCAAGTGGCTATTGGATACATGGACAAGTGGTAAATTGGGCAAAGTTGAACATAGGTGACTATGTGGACAAAGTGGCTATGTGGACAAAGTGACCTAGAAGATGCTTCTAAGGAAGCTACTTGGAGAGTATAAATAAGAGGCATGGCTCTCTCATTTTAATTACACTGGAGCATATTGAATATCTACAGGTGATTGAGGTAACCAAAGGATATCTAAGACAAATTTTAGAGGGAAGGTGAAGTAAAGAAGGCTGAAATTCAAGGGAGGATAAATTCTTTTGATGATGCTTTCTAAGGTATGTTATTTACAGGTCATCTCGCCATTTTCACAATAAATTGTTTTCTAGAATGATTCATACCGTGAAATTGGGATTCCATTGAGGAAACATATCCAAGTAGTTGTGGTACAAATTTCATCTTGTGGGTCGTTGTATTTTTGGAGTTACACTCCGTGGAAAATAGGGTTTGTGGCTAGTCCTAAAATTAGTCTAAAACATGTGTTTCGTGTAAAAATGTCATAAATTATTCATAAGAGATCCAAATTTAGTAAGACCAAATGTGTTGGTTAGAGTACAGTCTGTAGTATTATGTGTAAAATTTTCAGATCCATACAACAAATATTCTGTGCGGGGCACTCTCTACAAGTTCGCTCTCTAGAATAAGCCATAATTCAACAAGGTATGTCATTTTTTTATATAACTCATTTTCTGAGAGGTTCCAAGTAGTGACACCTAGAGGAATTTCATAAAACACACTAAAGAAAATTGTGTTCTATTTTCATATCTGTATTCATTACAAGTACATAGTTATGATTATTTCAAGTTAGGGTTGTTGACTAATCCAAAACTAGTCATTTGAGACTAAAGTAAAGTTTGATGAAAATGCTAGTCTCTTGTTGTTAAAGTTAAGGAAGGTTTGCAGGTATGTGATCATATACACTAGGTCTATTACAGAGTTACAAATTAGATTTGGATGATGAAATTTATGAGGTCTTTTGGTTGAGGTACATGTTGGGTACATGGTTGAGACAAGTAGTTGATGAGTTGGCACATGCATGAGGTGTATAGTTGATGATGTTGGTACATCTTGATGGGTCGTAGTTGATGAGTAGTTGATACATGATTGGTATATAATTGGTACATGGTTGGAGGCACTTGTTAGTAGTATTATTGACACATTGTTTATGGATGATGTAGCATACTTGTATTCTTATATTATTACAAGCACATATTTCTCTTGGTGATGATTATGAGTTGTTATGTTATGCTTGGTTGATGCACATATCTGAGAGTTGTCTTGGTGATTGATCTTGGTGAGTAGATATAATTTGGTTGATAATATTGATGAGACAGGTTGTTGTGATAGGTTTTTTGGACAGGTTGTTGTGACATGTTATTTGTACAGTTTTGGTGCATGGTTGATGCACTTGTTCATGGTACATGTTGAGGTATAAGTTGTTGCATTGTTGATGCACTTTTTTATGGTACAGGTTGATTACAGGTTGGTTGGTACAGGTTGGTGCATGGTTGATGCACTTATTTATGGTACAAGTTGATTACAGGTTGAGTTACAGATTGATGCATGGTTTAAGTTATTAGTATAGGTTGTTTGGTGTAGGTTGATTGGTACAAGTTTACAATAGTGTATCTGACAGTGATATTGTGACAATGGTTCCATCATTCTACTTATACATCATGGTGGTTGGAAGGGGCAAGGACATGTGGTTGTAGCCACCTTCCGGTTGTATCTAGAGAAAATAGCGGGTTTTGGCCTCCTTCTGTTTGTAGCCAGAGAATTGGGGAGTTGGAGCTTCCCTCAGGTTGTATCCTGAGAAGCTAGGGGGTTGGAGCCTCCTTCCAGTTGCAGCTGGAAAACAAAGGAAGTTGGTGCTTCCAATGAATATAATTATTCAATACATATAAGAAAAATCATTCTGTGGTTTTCTCCCGCTTTGGGTTTCCACGTAAAAACATTGGTGTACTGTGTATGTGTATGATTTATCATTTGTTCATTGTTTATTTACTCTGCAATTATTGGATGATAATGCTACACTCATATAACACTTGGATTATATGGTTAAAAAGGATTAAATTTATCTATTACTGATTCACCCCCCCTCAGTAATCCAAAATAGGTGCATCTAGGTTTTTTTCGATCCATGTATCGATACTATTCCTTCCCTCCTTGACAGTGTTGAACTGTGTGAGCTTGGTTTGCACCGTTATATGTTGGTCTATGATGATAGTAGTTGTGTCCTGGAACAAGTGTATGTGAGCGTACATGTCGATTATGGATTCCTCGAGCTCCATTTTGACCTTTTTCATGTTGTCTATAAAGCTTTGCAGGTTTCCTTCATCTACCTTTACATGTTGGAGCTTTTCTTCAAGCTCCCTAATCCTTACTTCCTTCTCTAGATTCTACTGGCACGGGTTTTAGACATTGTATTTCATGGAGATCATCAAGGCAGAGCCAACAAAAGCTATGACGACATGGTGTTTTCTAAAATCTTTAGTTACATGGGTTTTGTGTAACAACCAAGATTAGGTTTCCTCCTGAATATTTTCATAGGTGAATTTCTTCAAATTGGGAAATTTTGATGCTTTAAATGGAGCTAAGAATCCTAGATCCATCCCACCAAGTTGGGATTGACCACTGGTGCCTGTTGTGAATATCTTTATGCATAAGCTAGATTGGTATGTAAAGGATACACACAGGTTGTAGGAATCGACTTTGAAGATACATTTTCCCCAGTTGCAAGGATGGAAGCAATAAGATTTCTCTTAGGTTATGCATGCTCCAAGAATATTAGAGTGTATCAGATGGACACGAAATTATCTTTTATGAACGAGCAACTTGAAGAAGAAGTCTACATTGAACAACTGGATCAGTTGTCAGAGAACACAGATTATGTGTGCAAATTGAAGAAGGCCTTGTATGGTCTAAAACATGATCCTAGAGCATGTTACTCTAGAATGGATAAATATCTATAGCAGGAAGTATTCAAAAAAGGAAGTGCAGACATCAACCTCTACATCAAGATATGTCAAAGCAACCAAGGAATTTTTATTTCTCAAATTAAGTATATCAGAGAAATGCTAAAGAAGTTTGAAATGGAAGATTTCAAACCAGTTACCACTCCTATGAAAATCAGTTGCAAATTAAGCAAATATGATGATTCAAAGTCTACATACCAGAGGAAATACAAGTCAATGATTGGTAGCTTACTATACGTGATAGCATCCAGACCATATGTAATGCAGGAAGTTGGACAGGTAGCACGATTTCAAGCAACACAAAATGAATCACATGTCCTAGCAGTGAAGAGGATTTTCAAATATCTCAAAGGAACATAAGAGTTTGGATTAAGGTATCCAAAAGGAAAGGATCTATCACTTATTGCCTACACAGATGCAGATTGGGTAGGTTGCATTGATGACCGATGAAGCACCAGTGGAGCAACGTTCTATTTGGGTGAGTGTTTAGTATCTTGTCTAAGCAAGAAAAAACCATCAGTATCTTTATCTAAAGCTGAAGAAGAGTATATTGCAACAACAAGATATTGTACACAGGTTCTACGGATGAAACAAACTTTTACATATATACAGGTTGAGTATGATGAGCTCATTCCAATCTATTGTGATAATACAAGTTCCATCAATATCTCAAAGAACCCGGTGATGCACTCTAAGACGAAGCACATTCCAATCAAGTATCACTTTCGATGGGAACATGTTGCAGATAAGAAAATCAGAGTTGAATATGTGAACACAAAAAAACAAGTGGAAAACATCTTTACAAAACTGCTTCCATGGAAATCCTTTGAGTATCTTCGCTAGAGACTCAGAGTAATTTGTACTCCAAAATGAATGATTTTGAATGCTTATCTTATATGTCTTAGATTTACGTGAGGAAGCACCATAAAGAGGGCATTTCAGGTTGGGAGATCACTTTCAGGAAGAGTTCAGTTAGGGGGAGCAGCCCTGGATGGAAAGATACCTTTTCCATTGATGACAAAGGGGGAGAGATTTATCAGAAGCAAAGGTAAATGCTTGGAGTAAGAGAACATAGGCATGGTTCCAGGGGGAGCGATGGTCGCAGGTGGAGCATGAGTGATATGACTTCAATATTGCATCAGAGTGTTGTCATCAATGCCAAAAGGGGATATTGTTGATTTTTTGGTTTGGTTGTAATTGATGTCAATGCTTGAACAGGTCATGCCATATTAATATTGTTGATTGTTATTGATATTGGGATATTGATATTGTTGATTGTTTGGGTTGGTTGTAATTGATGTCAACACTTGAACATGTAAGACTATTCTATATGGATAGTACATGTCATTCCATTTCCATTGGTATGTGGAACGTCACATAACTCCTCACGGTTAGAGATTTATGGCCATGTGAAGTTGGAGAACCCTCACGAGTCATCTAGAAGCCCCAAAATGTCAAAGTAGTCAAAGTGGTTGCAAAGAAGAAATTATTTAAATAATAAAGTGAAGTTATGAGTGTACTGTAAGTCAAAGTGGATACAAAAGAAATTATTTAAATAATAAAGTTAATGGAGGAATTACTAAGTGGACAAGTGGTTAGAAGTGGGTTAGCCCTAAAATAAGGAAAGTGGTTTAAGATGGTTAGAAGGTAAATAATAAAGTGAAGTGATGAGTGTAATACAAGTCAAAGTGGATACAAAATAAATTATTTAAATAATAAAGTTAATGGAGAAATTATTAAGTGGACAAGTGGTTTGAAGTGGGTTATCCCTAAAATAAGGAAAGTGGTTTAAGATGGTTAGAAGGTAACCCCTTGAGGAAGCTACATAAAATTATAAATAAGAGGAAAGGGTATCTCATTTAATTACACTTGAGCATATTGAATATCTACAATTGAATGATTTAAATAAAGGATATCTAATGTGAATTTCAAAGGGAAGGTGAAGTAAAGAAAGCCGAAATTCAAGGGAGGATAAATTCTTTTGATGATTCTTTCTAAGGTATGTTATTTACAGGTCATCTCACCATTTTCACAATAAAAAAATTTCTAGAATGATTCAGACCGCGAAATATGGAGGTCGTTGAGGAAACATATCCAAGTAGTTGTGATAAAAATGTCAACTTGTGGGTTGTTTTATTTTTGGAGTTACACTCCGTGGAAAATAGGGTTTGTGGCTAGTCCCGAAACTAGTCTAAAACAAGTGTTTCGGGTAAAAACGTCATAACTTCTTCATAACAGATCCAAATTCAGTAATACCAAATGTATTGGTTAGAATATAATATGTAGTATTTTGTGTACCATTTTTAGATCCATACAACAAATATTTCGTGTGGGATATGCTCTACAAGTCCACTCTCTAGAATAAGCCATAATTCAACAAGGTATGTCATTTTTGTTGTAACTCCTTTTCTGAGAGGTTCCAGGTAGTGAAACTTGGAGGAATTGCATAAATGACATTGAAGAACATTGTGTACTATTTTCAGATCTTTATTCATTACAGGTACATAGTTATGAGTATTTCAAGGTAGGGTTGTTGACTAATCCAAAATTAGTCATGTGAGACTAAAGTAAAGTTTGATGAAAATTCTAGTCTCTTGTTGTTAAAGTTAAGGAAGGTTTGTAGGTATGTGATCATATACACCAAGTCTATTACAGAGTTACAAATCAGATTTGGATGATGAAATTGATGAGGGATTTTGGTTGAGGTACATGTTGGGTACATGGCTGAGACAAGTAGTTGATGAGTTGGCACATACATGAAGTGTATAGTTGATGATGTTGGTACATCTTGATGAGTCATATTTGATGAGTAGTTGATGCATGATTGATACATACTTGTTACATGGTTGGAGGCACTTGTTAGTAGTATTGTTGACACATGGTTTATGGATTATGTAGCATACTTGTCTTGGTATATTAATAGAAGCACATATTGATCTTGGTGATGATTATTAGTTGTTGTGTTATGCTTGGTTGATGCACATCTTGGTGATATTGTGCATATGGTTGAGAGTTGTCTTGGTGATTGATCTTGGTGAGTAGATCTGATTTGGTTGATAAGATTGATTGTTGTGATAGGTTGTTTGGACGGGTTATTGTGACAGGTTATTTATATAGGTTTGGTGCATGGTTGACGCACTTGTTTATGGTACAGGTTGAGGTACAGGTTGATGGTACATGTTGGCATAGGTTATTGGTACATGTTGTTATAGGTTGTTTGGTGCAGGTTGATTGGTACAAGTTTAAAATAGTATATCTCACAATGATAGTGTGACAATGGTTCCATCATTCTACTTATATTTCAGGGTGGTTGGACATGGAAAGGACAAGTGGTTGTAGCCACCTTTCGGTTGTATCCAGATAACATAGGGGGTTGTAGACTCCTTCTGGTTGTATCCAGAGAGTTGGGGAGTTTGAGCTTCCATATGGTTGTATCCTGAGAAACTAGGGGGTTGGAACCTCTTCTAGTTGCAGATGGGAAACAAAGGAAGTTGGTGCTTCCAATGAATTTAATTCTTAAATACATATAAGAAAAATCATTACGTGTTTTTCTCCCTCTTTGGGTTTCCATGTAAAAACATTGGTGTACTGTGTATGTGTATGATTGCTCATTTGTTCATTACTTATTTACTCTGAAACTATTGGATGATATTTCTACATTTATACAACATTTTCATTTTATGGTTAAAAAGGATTACATTTATCTATTACTGATTCACCCCCCCTCTCAGTAATCCAACAATTGGTATCAAAGCAGGTTCCTTCAGGAAATAGTTTAAGTAGTGGAAGGAGATCATGGATTATTCTGAGAATGGAGTACCATTGTTCAATATTCAGAATGGTTTAAAGTATGAGATGTGGAGTGGAAGGACGGAAGTATTTTTACAGGCACATGGGTATTATATTTGGCTATCAGTGGTTACAAGATATGATAGTTCAAAAAGGGAAAATACTGCAACCAAGAAGGAATTGAATAAGAATAACAAAATAGCAATGGATATCATCTGGGAAGGATTACCCAATCTCGTAAGAGAAAAGGTTGGTAAATGTTCATTAGCCAAAGAACTTTGGGATAAGTTACATGACATATATTCTTCACCCATCACAGATTTAGAAAATTCCAAAGAAGATGCAAGTACATATCAAGAATAAATATGTTCACCATGTCAAATAGATTCAGAAGATGAAGAGTACATAATCAACATAGGTATGTTGTTTTTCTTTAATTTTGAAAAACGTAGACATCTTGAAATACAATGCCATGAGACAAAAAAACTAATTGAAAAAGAAGACAATTATGAACAAGAATTGATCAGTGCTTTAGATGAACTAAAAAAAGAAAGAGAAGAAAACAAGTCACTCAAGAAATAATTAATTAAACAAAAGGAAAGTGCTCACATTTTTTAAGAGTCCCAATATGTCATCAATAACTTAAGAACTCGGCTAGAAAAAGCCAGATATCGAAGAAAATCTTAAAGATAAAAAACAATATTCAGAAGCCAACATAGCAGCACATAAGGAAGAAGCAGAAATGAGAGAGAATATATTGATAGATCATCTCAAGTAAAGGACTAATGATATAAACCAACTTGAGTCAAAGTTTGGTCAAGAAGAGAAAGTACTTGAAGAAGAAATAATCACATTAAAAATTCAGCTTGAAGAAGTGAAAAGAACAGAAGAAGTCATGAAGTCTCGGATGTTAAAGAAAGAAGAAGAGGTTGAGAATCTTTAAGAAGAAGTTGTCACATTGAGAATTAAAATATTCAAGCTCAAAAAAAATGTTGAATAGACAGAAACATCTGTATCAGTTGTAGAGAATGAAGATAACTACTCTAGGTTGCTAGATAATAAGAATCAAGAAAAGAGAAAGAGTTATGCAGAAGTACTCAAAGAAAGGAATCACGGTCGACCAAAATATAAGAAAACTAATAAGGATACATCTTCAAGAATAAAATCCATGTTCAAGCCACAAAGAAGTTGCAATCATGATCATGATCAGTCAAGGCATAAATTTAGAAGGACTACGCCACAAAGAAGATTATTCACTCCCAGGTATGAAAATTTCTTTTATGGTCATTGTTTTTATTGTACTGATTTTGGACATAAGGTTGCATATTGCATGGATTAAAAAAGAAATGTCCAAGCAAGAAATGTCTATGTGGTCCCACGTAACATTGAATGTTACAAATGTCATAACTATGGACACATAGCTAGTGATTGTAGAAGCATGATCGATACTAACATGAAAGAGAACATTGATATAAGATATAAGAAAGTATGGATAAGAAAACATGAAGAACAGGTGAACAAAGACCAAGTCCCAGAGATCGCAAGATTGACAATAAACCGACATGAAGAAAATTCTACAGAGAAAAAGGAAGATGTCAGATACAAAAAGGTTTGGAAAATAACTGAAAGAAAATAAGGACAGGTAAATAAGGAACATGTTCAAGAGATTGTACTTTTAGGCATTATAGTGAAAGATGAATCCACATAAATAAAGAAAGAAGTCAGAGCTCAGATAGATGATGGATCTACCAATGAAGAGAATGATGAATACACATCAGAGCATGAATTGTTTTGAGCCATCCAACTTAGAGACTCCCAGGTAATATGAATATTAGATAGGGGGAGTCTATGCAATAGTTGTGATAGACCAAAGAACCATCCTTCAAGAAAATTTCAGTTTCTGAGAAGATAGATCCAGAGTTGTCAGTTAGAAGAAGTACAATTTTATAGATTAATCAATACTTCATTATAGTATAGTGATAAATGGGTCAGCATTATGGAAAGTTGTGCAGTAGAGTCTTGGATAGTATGGACGGAGATGGATTCATAAGAAAACTTAGCAAGTTTGGATAGATATATGATAGTGGACGAGAGCATGGATTCATATATTGGTTCAGAGAGTGGTTTAGAGACAAAGGAACATTATCATAATGGATGATAATTACACAGGAAATGGCTCGAACAATTCTAATGGATTCCAAATTGACAGATATTTTTTGGACACATGTAGTGCATACAATAGTTCACATTCAAAATAGAGTAATGCTTAGAAACAACAATGAAAAAAATCCCTATGAGCTATGGAAAGGAAGACTAGCAAATGAGAAGCACTTAAGAGTATTTGGAAGTAAATGCTACATCAAAAGAGAAGACGACATAATGAGAAAGTTTGACTCTCGTGTGGACAAATGAGTACTTGTTGGTTACTTAAGTACAAGGAAAGCATACAAGTGTTACAATCTGAGGTTGAACAAAGTTGTGGAAAGCATAAATGTAACAATTGATGAAACAGGTGGACAAGAATTAAAGGAAGAAGAAAATGAATCAATGGAACAACCTTATGAAGTAGAAGTTAAAGATGAAAAAGATCAGACAAAAATAAAAGAGCAATCTCAACAAGTGCCTCCAAATACACCTAGCAAATGATTACAGAAGAATCATCCTTCAGATCAGATTATCGGAAACAAGGATGCAGGAGTGGAGACTAGAAGAAGAATCTGTTCACCAGAAAAAATGCACCTAGCACTCTTATCTACGATTGAACCAAATAGTTTTGAATAGGCCAACAAGGATGAATTATGGAATAAGGCCATGGATGAAGAATAGGATCAAATAGAGAAGAATGACACTTGGGGATTGGTTCAAAGACCAAAGAATAAGAATGTGATTGGCACAAAGTGGGTTTTCAGAAATAAATTGAATGAAGATGGACATGTCACAAGGAAAAAAGCTAGATTGGTATGTAAAGGATACACACAGGTTCAAGGAATCGACTTTGAAGAGACATTTTCCCCAGTTTCCAAAATGGAAGCAATACGATTGATATTAGCTTATACATGCTCCAAGAATATTAAAGTGTATCAGATGGACGTGAAATAATATTTTTTGAACAAGGAACTTGAAGAAGAATTCTACATTTAACAATTGGCTCAATTGTCAGAGAATGCAGATTATGTGTGCAAATTGAAGAAGGCCTTGTATGGTCTAAAACAGGMTCCTAGAGAATGGTACTCTAGAATGGATAAATATCTACATCATGAAGGATTCAGAAAAGGAAGTGCAAACAACAACATATACATCAAGATATGTCAAATAAACCAAGGAATTTTTATTTCTCAAAACAAGTATATCAGAGAAATGCTAAAGAAGTTCAGAATGGAAGATTGCAAACCAGTTACCACTCCTATGCAAACCAGTTGCAAATTGAGAAAAGATGATGATTCAAAGTATACAAACTAGAGGCAATACAGGTCAATGATTGGTAKCTTATTATATGWGATAGCATCCAGACTAGATGTAATGTAGGCAGTTGGATAGGTAGCACGATTTCAAGAAGCACCAAAGGAATCACATGCATTAGCAGTGAAGAGGATTTTTATATATCTCAAAGGAATAGAAGAGTTTGGACTATGGTATCCAAAAGGAAAGGATCTATCACTTATTGCCTAAACAGATGCAGATTGGGTAGGTTGTATTGATGGCCGATGAAGCACCAGTGGAGCAACGTTATACTTGGGTGAATGTTTAGTATCATGGCTAAGTAAGAAACAATCATCAGTATATTTATCTATAGCCAAGGTAGAGTATATTGTAGAAACATCATGTTGTACACAGGTTCTTTGGATGAAACAAACTCTGACAGATATACAACTTGAGTATGATGAGCCCATTCCAATCTATTGTGATAATATAAGCRCCATCAATATCTCAAAGAACCCGATGATGCACTCCAAGACGAAGCACATTCCAATAAAGTATCACTTTTTACAGGAACAGGTTGCATAGAAGAACATCAGAGTTGAATATGTGGGCACAAAATAACAAGTGGTAGACATATTTACAAAACCGATTCCACGGGAAGCCTTTGAGTATCTTCGCTAGAGACTCAGAGTAATTTCTACTCCAAAATGAATGATTTTGAATGATTATCTTATATGTCTTAGATTTACACGAGGAAGCACCATAAAGAGGAAATTTCAGGTTGGGAGATCAATTTCAGGAAGAGTTCAGTCAAAGGGGGATATATTTATCAGATGCAAAGGTAAATGCTTGGAGAAAGAGCATAGAGGCATGGTTCCAGGGGGAGCGATAGTCACAGGGGTAGCATGAGTGATATGAATTCCGTATTTCATCAGAGTGTTGCCATCAATTCCAAAGGGGTAGATTGTTGATTATTTGGGTTGGTTGTCATTGATGTCAACCCTTGAAGAAAGTTTGGTAGTGAATTTTGGTAGCACAAAGGTTTGGGTAATGGGACCAAGTTTGTTTGATGTATACTAGTATGAGTTTTAATATATTTGAAGGTAAGACTATTATACATGGATAGTACATTTCATGCCATTTCCGGTGGTATGTGTAACGTCACATAACTCCTCACAGTTAGAGAGTTATGGCCATGTGAAGTTGGAGAACCCTCATGAGTCATCTAGAAGCCCCAAAAGGTCAAACTAGTCAAAGTGGTTGCAAAGAAGAAATTATTTAAATAATAAAGTTAAGTGATGAGTGTACTATAAGTCAAAGTGGATACAAAATAAATTATTTACATAATAAATTTAATGGAGGAATTACTAAGTGGACAAGTGGTTAGAAGTGGGTTAGCCCTAAAATAAGGAAAGTGGTTTAAGATGGTTAGAAGGTAAATAATAAAGTGAAGTGATGAGTGTACTATAAGTCAAAGTGGATACAAAATAAATTATTTAAATAATAAATTTAATGGAGAAATTTCTAAGTGGACAAGTGATTAGAAGTGGGTTAGCCCTAAAATAAGGAAAGTGGTTTAAGATGGTTAGAAGGTAACCCCTTGAGGAAGCTACATAAAAGTATAAATAAGAGGCAAGGGTCACTCATTTAATTACATTTGAGCATATTGAATATCTACAAGTGACTAAGGTAACCAAAGAATATCTAAGGTGAATTTCAGAGGGAAGGTGAAGTAAAGAAGGCCGAAATTCAAGGGAGGATAAATTATTTTGATGATGTTTTCTAAGGTATGTTATTTACAGGTCATCTTGCGATTTTCACAATAACCTTTTTTGTAGAATGATTCAGACCACGAAATATGGAATTTGTTGAGGAAACATATCCAAGTAGATGTGATAAAAAATTTAGCTTGTTGTTTGTTTTATTTTTGGATTTACACTCTGTGGAAAATAGGGTTTGTGGCTAGTCCTGAAACTAGTCTAAAACAAGTGTTTATGGTAAAAACGTCATAACGTATTCATAACAGATCCAAATTAAGTAAGAAAAAATGTATTGGTTAGATTATAGTCTTTAGTATTTTTTGTAACATTTTCATATCCATACAACAAATATTATGTGCAGGGCACGCTCTACAAGTTCTCTCTCTAGAATAATCTAGAATTCAACAAGGTATGTCATTTTTGCTAGAAATCCTTTTCTGAGAGGATCCAAGTACTGAAACTTAGAGGAATTGTATAAAAGACACTGAAGAACATTGTGTACTATTTTCATATCTTAAGTCATTACAGGTACATAGTTATGATTATTTCAAGTTAGGATTGTTGACTGATCCAAAATTAGTCATGTGAGACTAAAGTAAAGTTTGATGAAAATGCTAGTATCTTGTTGTTAAAGTTAAGGAAGGTTTGCAGGTATGTGATCATATACACTAGGTATATTACAGAGTTACAAATCAAATTTGGATGATGAAATTGATGAGGGATTTTGGTTGAGGTACATGTTGGGTACATGGTTGAGACAAGTAGTTGATGAGTTGGCACATACATGAGATGTATAGTTGATTATATTGGTACATATTGATGAGTCATAGTTGATGAGTAGTTGATGCATGATTGGTACATATTTGGTACATGGATGGAGGCACTTATTAGTAGTATTGTCGACACATGGTTTATGGATGATGTAGCATACTTGTCTTCGTATATTATTAGCAGCACATATTGGTATTGGTGATGATTATGAGTTGTTGTGTTATGCTTGGTTGATGCACATCTTGGTGATATTGTGCATATGATTGAGAGTTGTCTTGGTGATTGATCTTGGTGAGTAGATCTGATTTGGTTGATAAGATTGATTTTGGTGATAGGTTGTTTGGATAGGTTATTGTGAAAGGTTATTTGTACAGGTTTGGTGCATGGTTGATGCACTTGTTTATGTCACAGGTTGAGGTGCAGGTTTATGGTACATGTTGGCATAGGTTATTGGTACATGTTGTTACAGGTTGTTTGGTGCAGGTTGATTGGTACAGGTTTATAGGAGTATATCTCACAGTGATAGTGTGGCAGTGGTTTCATCATTCTACTTACGTTTCTAGGTGGTTGGATGAGGAAAGGACAGGTGGTTTTAGCCACCTTCCGGTTGTAGTCGAAGAAAATAAGGGTTTTTAGCCTCCTTCTGGTTGTAGCTAGAGAATTGGGGAGTTAGAGCTTCCCTCAGGTTGTAGCCTAAGAAACTAGGGGGTTGGAGCCTCCTTCTAGTTGCAGCTAGAAAACAAAGGAAGTTGGCACTTCCAATGAATGTAATTCTTAAATACATATACAAAAAAATCATTATGTGGTTTTCTCCCACTTTCGGTTTCCACGTAAAAACACTGGTGTACTGTGTATGTGTATGATTTCTCATTTGTTCATTGCTTATTTAGTCTGCAACTATTGGATGATAATGCTACATTGATATAACACTTGAATTTTATCGTTAAAAAGGATCACATTGCTCTATTACTGATTCAACCCCCCTCTCAGTAGTCCAACACAAAAAATTTCCAAAAAGATAGAATTAGCAAACTTGCGCAGGTCTCTGTGGAGACAATCACACATAGTGTATGATAGCAGAGTGTTTCAAGCCATGGGACTTGTGTGGGTTTTTCTAAAATAAACATGCAATTCAATTGGTTCATGGAAAATTAAATTCCACGAACAAAAATCATCAACAAATCATTTCTAAGTAGGTGAAGAGGTCAGTCCTAATGCCTACAACAAAGGGTGAGAAAAACTTCCTTGCTATATCTAGGATGCAAACCTATATAAAAAACAAGTGTTAGTGTGAAGACCAATCACTAGAGTATCATTGCAATAAACATAACATGGGAGAACATGCATGCGATTCAAGCAAAGAAATAAGCTACATAAAATTTAAACAACAAAATAGAGGGAAACAACGATACTCATGTATAACCAATGGATAGGCTTTGGGCATGAATATTTTCACCTGGGGAGAATGGTTGGCTGCAAGTGTGCTCCAACACTCTTCTTGGGAGTGTCCTTTTTCTTCTTAATGGCCTCTCTATCACAATATGGTGTGTTTATGAATGGAAAGACACACATAAAATATTTCAAATAGCACATTAATATAGTGGAACCCAAGATTTATTAATGAATGTAATAGGAAAAGACTGTAAATGAAAAGAAATGCAAGCTAGCTAGAATGGTGGTAGCTTATCTCTTAAGAGAGATGTGTCAATTATGCTAGTGTGAAACAAGACATTAAAAGAGGCTGGAAATGGCCTTTTAACATAAATTAATAAACCCTAATGGGGGGAAAGCCTAAATATATAAAACCCTAACCCTAGGACACAAAATTCTTGCTTGTTGAAGGTGCCTCATCATTGGTAGTTGTCGAAGGATCTGAAAAAAATTGTCCATCATCTCTTTCCTATATCACACAAGGGATTCCTTGAGAAACAAATTGATAGGATATCCTACTCTGCCATCTCTCTTTTTTACACCCTCTTATTCCACTACTTAAATTTATGCTCGATTTTGACAACATATTAATAAGAGGCTCACAATGAGGAGATGTCCAAGAAATCCATATTTATTTGTATGTACTAGTGTAGGTCATTGTGATACTTCAAAACCAATTTCCACTTAGATTCTATGATACCTAGATTTGAGCACAAGGTATGGAAGATATGTTTATTAATGTTGGTTTTCATTGATGTCAACCCTTGAATAAATCCCCATAGCACAAAGGTTGGGTAATGGACCCAAGATTGTTTGATGTAAAGATGACTCAGTATTGTATTGTATGCTTATAATGATATGAAAGCCAGTGAATTTATCAGTGAAACTATCCTATATGGATAGTTCTTGTCATTCCATTTCTGGTGGTATGTGGAACATCACATAACTCCTCACAGTTAGAGAGTTATGGCCATGATAAGTTGGAGAACCCAGGTTTGGGTAATGAACCCAAATTTGTTTGATGGATAACTGTATGAGTTTTGATATATTTTAAGGTAATAATATTCTATATGGATAGTAAATTTCATTCCATTTCTGGTGGTATGTGGAATGTCACATAACTCCTCACGATTTCAGAGTTGTGGCCTTAGGAAGTTGGAGGACCCTCATATGTCATCTAGAAGCCCCAAAAGGTCAAAGTAGTCAAAGTGGTTTAAGAGATTTTCAAAGGTAAATAATAAAGTGAAGTGATGAGTGTACTATAATTCAAATTGAATACAAAATAAACTAATTCAATAATAAATCTAATGGAGAAATTAGAATTGGGTTAACCCTAAAATAAGGAAAGCAAGCAAAGTGACCTAGAAGATGTTTTTAAGGAAGCTACTTGGAGAGTATAAATAAGAGGCAATGATCTCTCATTTAAGACACACTTGAAAATATTGAATACCTATAGGTGTTTGAGGTAACCAAATAATATCTAAGCTGGATTTATGAGGAAAGTGAAGAAAATAAGGCCGAAATTCAAGGAAGGATAAATTCTTTTGATGAAGCTTTCTAAGGTATGTTTTTTTTCCAGGTCATCTCACCATTTTCGCAATAAAAGTTTTTGTAGAATAATTCAGATAGTGAAATTGATATTCCATTGAGGAAACATATCCAAGTATCTGTGTTAAAAAATTCCACTTGTGGGTCATTGAATTTTTGGAGTTACACTCCGTGGAAAATAGGGTTTGTGGCTAGTCCTGAAACTAGTAAAAAACAAGTGTTTCGGGTAAAAACGTCATAAATTATTCATAACATATCAAAATTAAGTAAGACAAAATGTTTTGGTTATATTACATTCTTTAGTATGTTGTGTAACAATTTTGTATCAATTCAAATAACATTTCCTGTGGGGCATGCTCTACAAGGTCGCTCTCTAGAATAAGACAGAATTCAGCAAGGTGTGCCATTTTTTCCATAAATCCTTTTATGAGAGGTTCCAAGTAGTGAAACCTTGATTAATTGCATAAAAAACACTAAAGAACATTGTGTATCAATTTCATATCTTTATTCATTATAGGTACAAAGTTATGATTATTTCAAGTTAGGGTTGTTGACTAATCCAAAACTAGTCTTGTGAGACTAAAGAAATGTTTGATGAAAATGCTAGTCTCTTTTTGTTAAA
>ML802387.1:0-40109 GCA_009831015.1 Picea engelmannii
CTAAGGTGGTAGTCCATATTTGTGGTGGTAGTAATGTGCATATTGGTGTGTGCACTATCCAAGGTGTTTGAGAGGTCAATTGAAAAGCTCTCGATGGTAGTGTAGTTATATTAAGTTTGTAGTAATGTGCATATTCGTGGGTGTGTTATCTAAGGTGTTATTCCATATCTGTGGTGGTAGTAATGTGCATATTGGTGGGTGCACTATCCAAGGTGTTTGAGAGGTCAATTGAAAATCTCTTGATGGTAGTGTAGTTATATTAAGTTTTTTTTATGGAATAGATTTTTTTAATTATTTTTATTTTTAAAAATTATATTATAAAGAATCTAATTTAATTTAAATTGACGGTTTTGTGATGTCATAAGAACATATAATGGATTTGATTATGTCTACACTCTATTATAAGCTCGTGTTTCTTATTGTCCTTTGGTGCTCCAAGAACAATAGTTACAGGTTATTTTTGTGTGTTTGTGTGTAAATGTGTTTCTTATTGTCCTTTGGTGCTTCAAGAACAATAGCTACAGGTTATTTTTGTGTGTTTGTGTGTAAGTGAAAAAATGTCAAGTTGTATGATTGACTGATGTATAAGTTCAGTATCTAAAATACTTTCCTATATGTTCTTCCTATTTTCATAGATGGAAGCATGTTCATAGAGTGATTCATAAGCAATTGTATCTTAAATTGATCAAGTGTTGGCTCATAGAGTGATTCATAAGTAATTGTATCTTAAATTGATCAAGTGGTAGCTCAAAGTTAATGGTTAAGAAAGAGCGTAGTGTATGAGATTTTAGAGTGGATAGAAATGTTAATAAAGACTAGACCAGAGAGAGGTCAAAAGTCAATTATAATGTAAACATTAAGAGAGGGTGTTAGAATTAATAATTAAAGAAGATGTTGTGAATGTCTCAACATATGTTTTCGGGGGATAAAAAGAATTTGATTGGATTGCTACTAAGAAATCGTGGAACAACTTCAACATTTTATGTTTTATGATGCAAAATAGAGAAGATATGAAAATCGTTTAATATTTAATCTATCTTACACATTAAAATCATGTAAAATAGAGAAGAAATGAAAACTGTTTAATATTTAATCTATCTATTCCCTTTGAAGCTGTTTCCACGGTCTCGTCCAAAGGCCACTACAGTGCTCATATTCTCTCGTTTCGTTCCTAAGATCTGTCAAATATGTTTTGTGACCAGTATTAATAGAATGTTAATAATTTATCTACGCGAGATCTATGCACGACCAAATCATAGTGTATCGTATGTCTCCACAGTCTCCTCCAAAGGCTAGTATAGTGTTCATATTCTCTCGTTTCATTGCTAAGATCTGTCAAATATGTTTTGTGACCAGCATTAATAGCAGATTCATAAGTTATTTACGTGATATCTATGAACGACCAACTGTCTCAAGGGATTCAACTCAATCTTAGTGTACAAGGTCATTCCTTCGTATCTACATGCATGTGGGGACAATTGTGGTACTTTAAATTGTCATTAATGCATTAAAAAAGATCCCAAGCAGATTATATAATTACACAGTGAACCTATTCCACATATATGATCGTTAGTAATGACATACTCATATCCACAGCTCTGAATTCCTCCTCCTCCACTGTCTACGACCCGCCCCTTGAGCTTCAGGATTCGGTCACAAAAATCCCAAAGCTGGCCACTGTTATTACTGCAGGTAAGGAAAAGGATGATGTGAAGCATGCGAGGGAGGGACTCCACATCAACTTTCAAGCAACAAAGGGGGATAATTTCCAACTGCGGAGCTCTATCTCAGCCACCAGTATCAGTGCCTACCCCNTCCAAAGGCCACTACAGTGCTCATATTCTCTCGTTTCGTTCCTAAGATCTGTCAAATATGTTTTGTGACCAGTATTAATAGAATGTTAATAATTTATCTACGCGAGATCTATGCACGACCAAATCATAGTGTATCGTATGTCTCCACAGTCTCCTCCAAAGGCTAGTATAGTGTTCATATTCTCTCGTTTCATTGCTAAGATCTGTCAAATATGTTTTGTGACCAGCATTAATAGCAGATTCATAAGTTATTTACGTGATATCTATGAACGACCAACTGTCTCAAGGGATTCAACTCAATCTTAGTGTACAAGGTCATTCCTTCGTATCTACATGCATGTGGGGACAATTGTGGTACTTTAAATTGTCATTAATGCATTAAAAAAGATCCCAAGCAGATTATATAATTACACAGTGAACCTATTCCACATATATGATCGTTAGTAATGACATACTCATATCCACAGCTCTGAATTCCTCCTCCTCCACTGTCTACGACCCGCCCCTTGAGCTTCAGGATTCGGTCACAAAAATCCCAAAGCTGGCCACTGTTATTACTGCAGGTAAGGAAAAGGATGATGTGAAGCATGCGAGGGAGGGACTCCACATCAACTTTCAAGCAACAAAGGGGGATAATTTCCAACTGCGGAGCTCTATCTCAGCCACCAGTATCAGTGCCTACCCCATGACGAGATTTCTCCATGAAAAATATTTCCTACCATTTAATTCTGATGAATTTGAAACAAATGTTAGAATTTCTCGTGGCACTTTAGATTCTTACATGTGAACATCTTGCTGGACATAACTTTTCTCAACTCACATTGAAGTTCGTTGGATATTTTACTACACATTTCCACTGCATTTAAAGTTCGTATAACTCTGGTTCAATAGTGAACTTTCTAGTTTCACATTGAAATTCGTTGGATATTTTACTACACATTTCCATGGCATTTAAAGTTCGTATAACTCTCGTTCAATAGCGATAACTTTCTAGTTTCTCAACGACGATAGGTTACTCTCTCTAGACAGGAAGGAGAGCAGAGTCGGTGAACCAACAACGGTAAGTCTAACTTGCACACAGTGGCATTCATATCACTTAGGTAGACTCCCATATAATGGCGTTCGTCCACTAAATCTTTTTCTATATTAAGTTTATTATGAGGTGATAAAGAAATTTTATTTATTTGTGCAATGGTAAAGAGTCACATAAGTCACCGTGTTGTATGGATACAATAATGTTGATCAGTTCAAATATACAATGTTAATCTTAAAAATATATTTTTAAAATATAAATAATAATAATTATACAAACTAAATTGCACATTTAAATTCAAAATGTTATAATATGTATGAACCATGAAAAACATTTAATCTTTATGTGGGAACAATGACATTTGCATGTTATTATTGTAATTCAAAGTTTTCAAAGAAAAAGGGATTACCTACTTCGCAACTATCTTACTTGTTTTCATAAACGAATTATTGGTTTACTATTCTTATTTACATGAAATGTTTCATGATAGCTATCTCGCTCCTTATATACTTGCTAGTGTTTATATGAATATACTACCATTTCAAATCTCTTTGATTTCAAATCTATTTCAAATCTCTTTGATTTCAAATCTTAGGGTTTGAGGATCTCTATTTCCTCTATTACATAAATAAATTGCAATGAATGTTATCCCTTACCTTCATTATTTGGTGACGTAACCCATTTTTGATGATCTAATTTCACTTTACCTAATTCCAATTATATGCAACCATGATCTAATTTTACTTTACGTAATTCCAATTACTATATGTAACTCGGTCACATTGTTTTATCTTCTTACCTACAAAATCTACATAGCAGTCTCACCATTACATTTTGGTATCCAAACTTCAATGCCTCATCTCATAAACATGTTCATTTTCCATTTTCTAAATTCATGTTCATTTTCCATTTTCTATGTCTAGGTCTCAAATTTCCCTGCAACCAAACCTAATAATCTATAACTTTATACTCTTACATAGGATATTTAAGGAAGTGAGCTTTCTTCAAATAACTTTATACTCTTACATAGGATATTTAAGGGAAAAACCTTCTTAGTAGGATTCGGTGAATTGATGACATCACAAGTTAACTATATTTTTTTCCCAGTAAAAGACCTATTACAACAAGTACTACTATAGTGACTATGTCCGTGCCTAAAAGTTTTGTGCACATTGATGTGATGCATAAAAGCTTTGTGAAAATTGATGATTGTTTTATATGTAGTGATGACCAGATTTTGATATATTTCAATTTCAATATAACATTGGTCACATCATAAGTTGAATTGAATGGAATATTTTCAAACACAAATAATAATATATTGCAATTTCTATGAAAAGAGTGTTGCAAATGAAGGGACATAAAAAAGACAAGAAAGCTATAACTATGCTCAGCATAACCTTGAAATGTCCATAACCCTTGAAACCAGAAAGAAAATGATACTATACAGGTGAGATATGATAGGGGTCCTAGATGGCTTGATTACATGGGATATCATGGAAAGATAAAATAGTCTAGGGCTTCAATACTCCACCTTGTTTGTCTTAGCCAACTGCAAAATTCTAGGAGGGACTTTTCTTGCTGTATTTATGATGCTATGATCAATTGCAAACTAACAATTTGGGTTTAAAGAATTTAAAATCAGTAAGCAAGAGAATCCTTTTTAGTTGATCCAAATTGTTTTCCTTGACAACTTGCCACTATAGGACTATATATACCTATTGAAAATATTCAGCCATTTACCATGACCAAAGTTGGGGAGAATGGAGATGGGATTAAAACAACCATTTACCATGGCCAAAGTTGGGGAGAATGGAGATGCGATTAAAACAACAGGCTAGGGTTAAGTACCTCAGAGATGAACATGATTAATTTCTACCCAAATGAATTGCAATTTGGTGTGGTGTGGTTAATCTGGTGTTGGATTCGTTGTTGTTAATAGATAACAGACAAAAGTGAGATCTCAATAAAACAAAAGAGTTGAGATTGGTCATTTAATGGTTCACTACAATTCAAATGAATTGCAATTTGGTGTGGTTAATCTGGTGTTGGATTTGTTGTTGTTAATAGATAATAGACAAAAGTGAGATCTCAATGAGAGAAAGGAGTTGAGATTGGTCATTTGACGGTTCACTACAATTTAATGGAAAAGAAATCTATATGGCCGAAAGAAAGAAGGAAAACTTGAAGAGAGATAATCATATTCAAGGCATGTGTTCTTCTTCTTTTTTATGATGACTAAAATTCCTAAGCATGGTAGAAAGGAATATGCTCCTATATGAATTTTTAATCTCTGTGGATACTCATGATGTTTGCTAGCATATTAGTCAGGGATATTGCATATTTCTGATGCGTTTTCCAGAAATTGTGATAACAACCTAGCACTAAAGTACCTCAATTTATTATATATATTCTTTGCTTTTTTTTTAATACTCCAACATATTCTTTGCTTTTTTTTTAATAGTGCAACATGTAAGAAGATTGGATACATCTATTTAAAAAACCAAGGGAGGGAAGTTACATGTTTATATACTTTCAAAAGTAGAGACAAACATCACAATAGTGAAGGTGTTAAAAGCCTAGATCTCTACATCTAACCTAGTAGTTGTTGTATTTAGGGTCTCGTATACATATTTACAAAGTCAATACATAGGAATGAAACTGATGACCATGATATGAAACCCCAAATCAAGGCCATTATGTCCTTTCATCCAGGATGAAACTTTATTCTGTCAGCCTAGAATAATTGCAACTACCACTCGTTATTCTGTCCTTTCATCAAGGATGAAACTTTTATTTTGTCAGCATGGAATTATTGCAACTACCACTCGCTTTTCCTAGTCCATAAAGAGTTATTTTTTCGATGTCGTCTATAGTGCTAAGATATGTTGCATGTTTCCACTTTCTTACATTAAAACCCCATATTACTTCAATGCGGTCGAGGTGCATTTTGCACATGCTCGGAACTTTCTTTCCAATTTTCAATGGAATGCTAATAAAATATCTCAAATTCCAATTTTCAATGGAATGCCATTAAAATATCTCAAAAAACTCTTGATAACGACGAGGGAGACAAGTTTGTGCTGCATGTAAGAAAATGTGTATGTGCATATCGTCAACATGTGTTGGCTTTGATGGGCATTTTGTGTCTAGTGCACCGACTCCCAGACTTATTCGGTTTTGAATCCAGTCCAGAAGAGACATGAAACCACTAGAGCTTGTAGTGTAAGAATTCAGATAAGATGAAGTTAGTAGCTTGTGGCCATTCAAATTGAGGAAATACGTTAAGAAGGGGATGAATGTTTTTTTAGTTTTCAATTATAATTTGTTTTTCATATTTTTTTCCTGTCCATACGATTTGGGTATGGATATTGGGTGATAAGTATAAAACTAATAGATCTTCCAAGTGAATTTATAATTATACTTAGATCTTTTAAAATAATGATGAAAGCTTAACTTTTAATATTAAGAAAAAAAAATTATTTATCTTTTAAATTCTATAAATATATTTATATTTTTCAGTCCAGGCTATTTCGGTGTGGATCTTTTAAGTGAATTATAATCATTAAAAAAAAAAAAATCAAAACAATTATAAAAATTTTAAAAAAATTCTCATTTTTCTTTTATATTTTATCAAGGCTCTATTCCCATAAATAAAAAACTTTGACAACAAAATTTGATCAAAACTCTATTCCCATAAATAAAATCTTCAGATAGCCTCGGAAAATAATGTTACTTTGAAAGTTAAAATTTTATCCTTTTTTTTTTGACAGAAACAGTTATAGATTATATTAATGGGGTGGACTAGCCACAGATCCGATTACAAAATGGCCTCGAATTTCTTCAGGCCTGTCTTTCTGAACCATTCTACTTCTATAGCTATAGATTTGTGAACTTAACTAGTTCCTGTGCGTCTTCTAATAGAACTGGATTAAATTTAAATGCCGAAACTCCAGTCATTGTTGCAGCGTAAGTCTCAGCACTGTTTCAGCATATGTCTCGGCACTGTTTCAACATTTGTTACAGCGGTGTTTCAGCATATGTTCCAGCACTGTTTCAGCATATGTTCCAGCACTGTGTTTCAACATATGTTACAACACTGTTTTAGCATATGATCCAGCACTGTGTTTCGGCATATGTTCCAGCACTGTGTTTCAACATTTGTTACTGTGTTTCAACATATGATGTAGCACTGTGTTTCAACATATGTTCCAGCCCTGTTTCAGCTTATGTTCCAGCACTGTGTTTCAGCATATGTTACAGCACTGTTTCAGCATATGTTCCAGCATTGTTTCAGCATATGTTCCAGTACTGGATTTGGTCTTGTCCCTTTCTTTGAAATTTGCATGCTTCCATTTAGGTTGAGGCTGATCAAAGTAGATCCATCGTGGTTAGCTGGCCGTTTGCACACATGCGTCCTTGTTCCATCTTTGCGCCTCTATTTGCCTCCTCATCCGCTTCTCTATTCAGCTCCCTCAGGACGTGGAACACTTGATATGAGTCAAACCTTTGAAGGAGGAGGCGTATCCTGGCCAACAAATTATTGAGTTGTGCATTTTGAGTTTTCGTGGAACGGGCCATGCCACGGATTAACATTCGGGAATCTCCTATGATAATCAGTTTTTGAATTCCATTGCTTCTGGCTTGGCACAAGCGCTGCCATAATGCCATTGCTTCTGCATGGTTGTTGGTGGTGATGCCTAGGCCTATGGAATATCATGCCATGACTTCTGCGTTTGGTTTTACGATTAATCCTCCTCCTCCTGCTTGGCCTAGATTGCCCTTTGAGGCTCCATCAAAGGACATAATGCAGTCTGTTCTTTCCTTTTTCCATTTGTCAAATTCATTCTTCCTTGCCCTTATTTCCCAAATTTCCTGAGTTGTGGTATTGCCTGTGTTCCTTGTTTGCAAATGAATTTGGAATTGGCCCAGCCAAAGTTCTTCTTTTTCTTCCAGCTCCCTACTGTATTGAGGATGTCGATGGGTGTTAGCCCATTCGCCAAAGAGGGCTTTCATCTTTGCTGTCACCAGTGAGGCACTCCTTTGCTTGTCCCTGAAAACCCTGTTGTTTCTTTCCAGCCAAAGCCCCCAAAGGATAAACCTTGGGAGTGCTTTCCAGAGCCCCGAGGCATAGCTTTGCTTCTTCAATTGGAAAGGGTAAAGGGCCGTCCAGTTTTGGAGAAGGGAATTAATGTCTTGGGGGAGAATTGGGTTCTTTTGCAACTCAACTGCCAGATTCCATACTTCTTTTGAATAGCTACAATTAAGAAGAACGTGATCAGAGGTCTCTTCAGCTTGTTGACACAAGGGGCATCTGAAAGGACCCTCCCAACCTTTCTTTTGAAGGTTCTCCCCTGTTTGGATACTATTATGACTTAAAGTCCAGAGGAACAGGTCTATTTTGGGAATGGTTTTGGTGTTCGAGATGAATTTCCAGATGGCTGGGTTGGGAGGAACATGAGGGATGTTTCGGAAGGTGTTGTATCCCAGCGAGGTGGAGTAGGGCTTCACATTCTTCCCCCAACCTCTGTCATCTTTACCTCTTTTTTTAATGGGGGCTTTCCCCTGCAAACTGAGCTTTAGAGCGCCCCAATCATTTTCTATGTCCTGGGGCAGATTGCCCACTACCCAACCTTGCCACGGCTTGCCTCTTTCGTTCCCCCACTTAGAAATGTCATAGAGTGTCTTTAGATTTTGCCCATCCATCCAACCTTTTAGCCTTTGCAAATCCTGGTTTCGTTCCAGAGGTGGGTCCCCTAGAATGGAGTCTTGCCATATTTTAATTTTTTTCCCATTTCTTAGCACCCAAGTGAGGTGAGGAGTGAAAAGGTCCATGGATTTTTTGCACAGGGCGTAGGTTGGGGACCGCTTAGTCTCTCTACAAGGGTTTTCTATGCACCTGTTCCTTGTGCCTCTGAAATATTTCTTCCATAGTGCTTCCTTTCTCCAAGCGGTGTTCCCACTAACAATGTGCCATAACAGCTTCGCCCCTAGAGCCAGGTTCTGTACTTGGGTGTTTTTAAAATTGAGGCCTCCTTCCAAGAGAGGTTTGGAGATTCTGTCCCAGTTTATAAGGTGAAGTCTCCTGCCTATTTTCTTCCCACCTTCCCACAGGAAGCTTTTCTACATTGCCTCTATTTTTTGAATTGTAGACCTTGGGTCTAGCAATAAAAAGTTCTGGTAGATGGGTACACTCGCCAGGACGGATTTGATAAGGACTATCCTCCTTGCTAGAGTTAGCCAGTTCACCCCCCAGGAGGAAATTCTCTTTTTTAGTTTGTCAAGTAAATGGTTCCATTGTGAGGCCCTTGGAGCAGCTTTGGAAATAGGGATTCCCAGGTAGGTGAAGGTCTCCCATTTGGTATGCCCTTCCATCCCCAAAACTCTGGAAATTCCCAGCATCTCTATGGGTGTAATGTTCCAACCATAAATTTTACTTTTTGATTGGCTTATCTCACTTCCTGACATTGTAGCATATGCATCTAGCTCCTCTTTGAATATTTTTGCAACTAACACACTTGCCCCACCTAGAAGTAGGGTATCGTTCGCAAATTGCGCATGGTTGATTTCCTTTACACCTTACGCTATTTTCAGTCCTTGGAGGTTGCTTTGGGTTCTGGAAGTTTCCAGCTGGTAGCTCAGAACTGAGGCTTGAATTGCATATAGCATGGGCGAGAGAGGGCATCCCTGCCTCAAGCCCCTAGACGCTTTGAAAAAATTGGTTACTMTTYCATTTACCAYGGGGGMTATCCATGGMRATCCTATGCAAGCTCTTATCCAGTTCACGAAGGATTGGTCAAATCCGAACTTCTTCATTACCTCAAAAAGGAAATTATGATTAACTCTGTCAAAAGCATTTGCAAGGTCTAGTTTGATAATCATACCTTTATCTTTCCTGCGTAGGCTTGAGTGAAGAGTTTCTTGCACCAGAGTTATGTTGTCTGCTATTGGTCGACCTTTGATGAAGCCTCCCTGGTTCTCTGGAACTATTAGAGGGAGAACGTTTTTCAATCTGTTTGCGATGACCTTCGTAAGAATTTTGTAACTTGTGTTACAGAGGGAGATCGACCTGAATCGGCTAAAGCTCAGTGCTCCTTTCTCTTTAGGGATGAGTGCCAGGAAGGCTGAATTTGTGCTTCCTCCTAGCTTGCTGCTCGCTTGTGATTTTCTTATCATTTTGGTTAGGTACGATTTGATTATTTCCCAACAATGCTGAAAGAATATTGTAGTAAATCCATCCGGTCCAGGTGCTTTATTCGAGTGCATTTGGTCCACCCCGTCTTTTATTTCTTATTGTGTGACTTCCTCCATGAGCTTGAGATTGATATCTTCTTTTATTAGGTTTGGGACAGTAGATAGGTGGTACATTTGAGGGTTGATGCTTGACCTTTGCGTTTCTGAGTAAAGAGTTCTGAATGTTTCAAAAGCTACCTGCCTAATGCCCTCTGGCTCAGAGATTGTTACGTTTTGGACTTGAATTTCTGTTACAGCCTTATATTGTTTTCTTGCTTCCGCTTGCTTGTAGAAATAGCTTGTATTTTTGTCTCCTTCCTTCAACCACAGACTTCGGGACTTCTGCCTCCAGTATCCTTCTTCCTCTCTGCAGGCTTTGTGCCATTGCCTTTGAAGCTGTTCCTCTTTAAGCAAGTCTTGCTGAGTAATCTCCTTCTTTTCCAGAACAAACTGATGACTTTCCAGACGCCTTTGGGCTTCTAGTCGCAGGGCGATTGGATTAGATTGATTCTTTGCCCATTCTTTTAGCGCAGCCTTAAGTCTTCTCAATTTTTCTTCCCAAACGTAAAACGCGGAGCCATTGACCTTGCTTGTCCAGACGTTGGAGACTTTGTGCAGAAAGTCTTTATCTTGTATCCATGAGGGATTGAATCTGAAGGGGATGGGCCCCTGGCCTTGGTCCTTCCTTAGCTCTAGGCTGATTGGTTTGTGGTCAGAGGTGCTATGGGGGAGAATTTATGAGGTGGCTGTGAGCCCAAGGGACAGGAACGATATTTGGATTAGGAATTTGTCCAAACAGGCAACTATGTGCCCCGGGCCTACCCTTCTGTTAGTCCAGGTGTAATGTCCCCTGGTCGGCTTAATATCCATTAAATCCCATGCTAAGATTAGGTCCTCCACCCATTCTCTAGCTTGGTCCCTTACAATAGATCCTCCCCGTTTTTCCTCTTGGGCCAAAGTTACATTTAGGTCCCCTCCTAGTATGATGTTTTCTAGCTCATTGTCAGCTAAATAATTTAGGAGGTTTTTCCAGCAATTCTTTTTTTCGTCTATATGTTGTGGGACGTAGATATTGAAGAGACTTATCGTTTACCCTGACTCCCTATGGAGCAGTTGGGAGAAGATCCAATGCATGCAAAGGTCTGAGCAGATCAGATCTATTTTGGAGGCGTTCCAAAGGGTGCAGAGTCCTCCTAACGCGCCTCTGGCGTTTTCAGCTAAACCCTAACTGCTTTTCCATACTTTTTTTGAAACTTTCATAGAGTCCTGTTGACTCGTCTTGGTTTCCTGGATAAGTAGGATGTTTGTTTTCGTTTCTCTGAGAATATCCATGAGAGCTTCTTCCTTCTTTTTGCTACCTAGACCCCTACAGTTCCAGGAAGCTAACTTCATTGCTTACTTTGTGGAGGGGAATGGCCTCCTTGGGAGGCCTTGGCTAGCTTCCTGGTTTGCCTTACTCCGATCATTTGCTTGATGGTTGGCTGTGCTCCTTTGAGAACGTCTTTGTAGGTTTCTTGGTCTCGTTCCACTTTTTTGGATTTCCTACCTCTCCCCAGCTTCTTTGGGGTGTCCCAGGCTTCACTCGCTCCTTCTGATTCATTTCCTGATGAAATCTCCCCCTCCTCGATGCCTTGAGCCTCCTCGATCACTAGAGGGGAGACGGGTTTCTCCATTTCCTCTGTTGTTTTTGGGGTTCCGCCGGTTTCTGGGACTTGGCCATCTTTTTCTTCTTCAGCCTAAGTTTCTTTGCTTGGATTCTCTGATTCACCTTCCTTGTCCAGTTTTTTGACGTTGTTTGTCGTCTCTCTATTTCCAAGGTTGATTTGGGTGGGGGATGGGTTTTCCCTTCTTGGGCCTTTGGATTTCGACCTTCCTTTCTGGGGTTGCTGCCAACCTTCCTCACCTGCTTTCTCTGTGCTTGGGGTATTTGGACAGTTTCTCTGAAAATGTCTGTATTCATGACATCCTCTGCATTTGAACGGGAGCTGCTCGTAGTCCAATTTTTGTAGGTGTTTCCATTCTCCTACCTTCAGTTTTACCGCTTCTGGTAGTCCTATTTCCAAGTCAACTTCCACACAATTTTTTGCACAGGAATATTGGTCTTTTGGATCGGCTCTGTCAATGTAGTGCCCTGGTCCGTTCCCAATAGCTTGCAGCGACGAAGAGTTCCAGCAGTAGATTGGCAGATTTGGGAGTCTGTCCCAGACCGGGACCTCTTTTGGCACTTCTAAAGCTGGGTCGAAGTTTGGAGTCCATCAGTTTAGATACAGGCCCTGTGTACCCATGAAGTATGGGCCATTCCTGAAGATTAGATCGCAGTCCTCCTGGGAGATAAATTCGAAAATATAGTAACCTCTTCCAACCGCGTAGCAAGTTACGCTATTTTTTATTAGTGGCCGTCAATTCCTTTGGATCCAGTTGTTTGTTGTTCGGGCTGAGGGCCAGAGGCCCATGAACTGACCTACCAGCCCTCGGTCTGAAAGGGAGATCGCTACCTTCATTAGTTGTTCCGGGGGGAGATTGATTTCTGGGACGTCATCCATTTTTTTCACAAAACTTGGTGCTTCCGCTTTGGGTGTTTTCTTTCTGCAAGCTGCTATTAGCTTTTTGAAGGACGTGGTTGGGGAGGGAGGGGGCGACGACGGCTCCCCTCCTCCCTGGCTTGGCATGGTTGCGAGAGAACGAACCCTAGATCGTTTTGCGTGCACGCGCTGTNTAAATTAGGTAGTACCTTTCTATTTTCTATTTATAATTGCAGAACAGGCTACATTTAAATATTTATATTTTGGCCTCAACCTGCCCGTAGGAAACCAGGTCAACCTGCCCGTAGGAAACCAGGTCTGTTAGCTGTCTAAGTGCTTTGAAGGCTTGCCAAAATTGAAATTGTCTCTTTATCCTATATAACGCATTAACTAGCTGTCCTACTGGCGTGTTTTAGCAGCTCAAAAAAATCTTTTCTTGAGAACAAACATTGTTTCAAGTTAAAATTTTATCCTTACTATCCATCGTTTAAATGTATAAATTATATTTTAAGTAATCTCTACACACCGACAAAAGTGACAGAGCATAATTAGTGATGCAGGCTCTTCGGGTTTTCCAGGATGCTCTCAAATTTATCTTGATTAAACCAACCTAATTTCCTTAACGGTTTCAGTACTCATTAGTGGAGTTCTCAATTTCGGAAGTTTGTAGTCATGAAATGATTTCCACAACTATGACCGAAAGAATAAATAGGTCATAGTAGAGTGAGAATATGCAAACTAGAAGAATTGATTTCTAAAGTTTTCCTCAATATCATTCTATATGATGTAGAATGATCACGTAGAGAGTATTTTTAAGTATCATTCCATTTGAAGTAGAATTATCAACCATAAAAAATCCCTTAACTTTCAATTCATTAAGTGGAGAAGCAAAATGAGTGGAGTTAGTAAAAGCTTAACAAACTAAAAGGGCCATTCCTTCATTCTTTTAAGTTAAGACATTATTCATATCAAATACATCATTCCAATGAGTTAAAACGTTCAAGCTTACGTGGAGTGAAACAAAAAAAAAATGAATTGTCAATTCTAATTATGACATTATTCCATGTTACAAACATTATTCAATGTGACATATATATTAGAGGAATCTGTTGACAATTAAAATTTTCTAGATATAAAGAAGAGAGAAAAATAATTACCGACAAAGTTAAAATTTTATCCTTACTATCCATCGTTTAAATGTATAAACTATATTTCAAGTAATCTCTACACACCGCCAAAAGTGACATAGCATGATTACCGATGCAGGCTCTCCGGGTTTTCCAGGATGGTTTTCCAGAATGATTTCTACAACTATGACGGAAATAATAAATAGGTTTAACCACTTCAAATTTTCATTGAAATGTGCGCACTTTTCCCATTCTAAATGATAAAAACTAAGATGAAATGATATGCGAAAGTTTTTTTGTTCCAGCTATGACGACAAGAATAAACAAGATATATCAGACAGCTATGACGGAAAGAATTACAGGTTTTCTGTAATTTTCAAGATTTACAATAGGATTTTAACTATGAATATTATTCTAAGAGTGTCCTCCAGTCCACGACAAATAGCCGAGTTTGATTTTTTAACCTAGATCCAAAAGCCATCAAATATAAAACCATAAAAGAGAGAAATCTGGCCCATACCTTCAAAGATGTTGTTCTGGATCTCCGGCCCCAGCCTAACACAACACACTAGAAACCACTGGATCAGAGCGAATGTCGTTGACCACCATGAAGACCCCCCTAATGGTTTCAGAGAGAAGAGCACCCCAGATGGTGAGAGACATAAACACCCATTGAAAAAAAAAAAAAATACAATTAAAACGGAGGGCAGACAACGCTGACACATTAGTACGAGAAGAAAATAACCGTCGATACCCAAAGGATTCAAAGGACTCAGGGTCTTCATTAGCAAGGCGGGAAAGCATCCCCATAAATCATAGTCGGATGTATGTACTCAGGAAGTTGGCACTCCCTGTTAATGGACCCGTTGCAAATCCAGATGCGTAACCTACGGAAGCAGGGGTAAAGACTGTTGAAGTAAAGGCTAGTTGAAAATGAGCGTTTTGGTCCAGGTAATCTGATCGAAGGAACAAGCTATGATAGAGTGGATCCAATAGTAAATGATAAATGCAAAATGGGGCATCAGAAAGAAATCGCATAAGGAGGTGTGAGCCCAGAGAGAAATCTGAGAAGAAGGCCTGAGCCCACAGGGAGCAGAAACTATATACTGTAAAAGTGATAAGAGATTCGTAGCCCGAAGACGTCTCCTTGGAATTATCAGAAGCCCTCTTGCACTCGACATAGACACACATAACACATGCAGAGTTTCCACCGTGCATGTTAGTCTCTAAAATATTACTAAAAAGTAATAAGAGGAATAGGTTATCTAGATTAATTTAATTAGATACAAATTACAAATTATAAGTAAATCTGTTTGCTGCCAGGTGCCTACCATGTAGCAAACTCTTACATGTGGTTAACCATGTGGGTCGTGATAGCCTGTACAGGTAGTGGGATATCTGTATCTCCCAATAAACAATAACTATTTGGGAAATAGATATGGCCCTGGTGTCGTGTAATAGTCTTCAAATATGGTTGGCCGAATTCGAATGAATGAGAGAGGCTGGAACTATGGCTACTTTCACTTTGATTTCAAATACCGAGTAAGATGAATTTAGAAGCAGTTAAAATGGGACTAGACTATAAGGAATCGATCACAGCACATCATCCAACCCATCTATGCTTTCTCCCCAGCGCTGAAGAGAGGGTACTTGGCTTCCACCAACCATTGGGGACATGCGTTTGGATTTGCAACTAAGTTATGAGGGATTGGAGAATACCACATTGGAACAGGAATAGACGTTGGGTAAACCACTCTTATTCCTATATCCATCGTTCCTTCGACTTAATCAGTTGAAGTCGGATCTGCATCTTTAGTTAAATAAGTAATTTCTCCTCATGTTCGCTTGAATGTTGCTCCATAGGAACAATCTCTCCCTGATGGAGGAGCCAAGAACCACCCCATAAGCGTTGCCATTGTGGAACATAAGATCCTATTGCAAGGGCTAGGATTTCTCCTTATGCCAAAGGGAATCTTACACATGCACAAATGGGTACTGTCTTGGAACTCATTGGCAGTTTCAACCTGGATATGTGTTTTGAAACTGGGTACGTCTTGGAACTGTTTGCACTGTCTTGGAACTGTTGGCAGTTTCAACCTGGGTATGTGCTTTGAAACTAACTTGACTTAAATCAATTGGATATGTGGAAATTAGGTGGATATACAAAAAAAAAATGGAAATTTGTTTATAGATTGCTAAATCTTTCTTAGGATGTTGGGAGGGGATCCGGTTGGACCAACGCAGCAGGTGCTACTCAGGAAGCTCATTATCCCTTCAGGGGGCTGACCTTGAATAAATATGTTGTTCACCCTAGTTAAACCATCACTTCCCTATTTTGATAATTGCCCCTAAATTCTCCCATAACTACCGATGTATACTTGTTTTTTAATGGTGGAAGACCTTGAATTATGGGCACTACTGCAGATTGCCCAGGTAAGCCCAGCTAATGCAGTTTTCTGAAAAAATAAGGGCTGGCTTTCTGAAGGGACGGTAGGGCTCGTTTTGATGCCATCGATAGTTTGATTTCAGGACCGAGGATTTACGTTGATTCCAATTCAAATATAAAACCCTCTTGATTTGTGTTGATGCCATCTATAGTTTGATGTCAGGACCGAGGATTTATGTTGATTGAGGTTTATGGTTTCTTTCTACTATGAGCTAAAAATGAGAGGAATGACGGTTGCCCGAGCATTGCAGTGGGCATTATTCACCTGTATGCACATCGAATATATTGTTGATTATGCACATCTAATATATTGTTGATTTTATATCCCAAGAAAGCGAGAACCTCATCTTGTTAAGAAAGAATAGTAATTACGCGGAAAGGCCTACACTTATTGACAATGGGCACATTTAATAAGTTTTTAGTTCTTAATACGTTTTTTATGGACGAGATTAAATATGCTTAGAATATTCTTAGTCGTCACAATAAATGAATGGCTCTGATTTCATCCATTAACTTTCGAGCTGTTATAAAGACATCCGTTTATATGTTTACTTTTTTACATTTACCTAATCGTGTTTAAAAATTACTGTGTTCACTAACTTATTGTCACATCTACCTGATTAAAAAATATTAAAATATTAAGGTGGTCGCGTTTTTGTGCTGACATCACCAACAGTCGTCAGTGAGAAGTTTAACAGCGCCGCTTTCGGCGTTCACCAACCGGGACTTAGCGGCTGTGCTAGTTTTCATCTTGTTAAGAAAGAATAGTAAGTTAAAATCAATCTGTTAATGTAATGTCTTCGACACTTGTTTTCTAACTAGAGAAGGAACATAAGAGCAATAAGATTTTTGAATTGAATTTATCCACATACTCCTCCATATTCCTATGTATGTACTCCAAATATATTGATTTGTAGACCAGTAAATCCAGAATCTCAAATTGTATTTGAAAATGTTATAAACAATTTCCTAATGATTTTTTTTTTTATATTGTCTTTGTAACCGCAAAAGGAGAAACGTAGTATAGAGCCCTACTATGTGAAAACTTTAACATCGGAGACTCAAATGGGATTAGAGAAAACGAAAGTGTGAAACCTTGGAACTAGAAGGTGATCGTTTTTTGGGCATGATTCATACTTCCTTTTTCACTAAGTGGTTGCTCCAATTAGACAATAGCCTAGTAACCAAAATTAACCAATAAATAGTCTTTTCGTGTGATAAATAAATAGTCTTTTCCTCTGATAATTAATTGAATTTATTAACAAATTATGGAATTTCGATTTAGGTTTTATATTAAAAATGGCATTAGATTTTGGTTTATTCATGCCTTCTATTTCTTTAACAGGGCATCAAAAGTCACATCAGCAAAGTTTTCCAAATCTGCAGTTTTGTTTCTGGTTCTTGCCACTTGTAATGCAATTGACTTCAACCTTGGGGTATAGCAGTTGCCACAAAGGTGATGGTACTTAATTTGATTTTAAAATCTCTATTTTTTAACAAAATAAATAACATTTCTACTTGCAAATAGGTAAATAGAAAGTTAATCGAAGTTAATTAGTAAACAATAAATAGGTAAACAGTAAATATGAAAGTAAATCAGTAAATAGGTAAACAGTAAATATGAAAGTAAATTAGTAAATAGGTAAACAATAAATATGAAAGTAGCAGTTGCTCAACATCTTCCAAGGATCATTTTAACATTTTCCAAGGAGAGTTTTGTTAGTGAAATCAATTTAATATATTCAAGACACTGACATAAATCATTCCAATTTAAAGCGGGTCATTCCAATTTAAACTTTAAAACAGTGACATAGATTTAATAAATTTATAATCCAAACTTAAAACTTGGTTATATAACAGTGTAAAATTACATTATATGGGATTGGTTATATAACAGTGTATAATTACATTATGTGGGAGTGGCAGCAAAGGAACAATGACTCCCAATTTTAGGTTATAGGTTTTAAGAATAAAAAATGACTTCGAACTTTACTTTAAGTTATAAATTTTAAGAATGAAATAATTATATTTCCTGGGCAATAAGACTTTGAATGTGTCAACCAATAATATTTGTTATAAAAATAATTTAAATATGGTAAAAAAATCATTATTTTTTTTTCCTATGTATAACATTGAAAAATGAAAAAATATTTTTAAATCAAAAGTAAAATAATACATAGTCAAGGGTGAATTGATTCCTGGCGTTCTGCAGGGACTAACAGGGACTAATAATGATGTCTTTCAATTGGGACGATAATTATGCAATCAATAACTAGGGACAGATGGATATTCTTTCTCTTAAAAACAACACAGCGGCTAGCGTAATAAGATCCTAGCTAGGGACAGAAGTTTCTTATTTCTCTTAAAAACACAAATGACTGGGGCTGTGTTGGGACGATAGTTATGCAAATAAAGAATAACCATCTTTTTGTCTAGAGAAATACGATGTGGAAGGGATAATTAAAAGTCCTCAAGTAAAATGAGAACAACTCCTTTGTATACCTCGGAATCTAAAAAACTTGCCTCATGGTTTTTATTCTTAATCCTTTGTATCGCTCGGAATCTTAAAAACATACCTCAAGTCTTATTGTTATAATGAAAGATATTAATGATGATGATATTATTATAATAAATGACATTAATTATGAATGAGATACCATAGAGATGGTTTCTCATTTTCATTCGAGAATAATTACTAACAATTATAGCAATACAAAATTTCTAATTCATTTAGATTAAAAATACATTGACACTTATATTTTTGTTTCTTTATATCTTAATTATCAGGGATGATTTTAAGGATGGACATTTATTTTAAAATGTAGAAACCTTGGCGAATATTACTAATCCTTCATATGCTAACTATAAATGTTTGGCTATAATTTTGTAAAAATATTCAAATTTCTAAGGATTTTATATAGTTTTTATAAAATTTTGGCGATTTTTAAGGTAAAATAATTTTATCATATAGAATTTGGGCGAATAATTTTTAAAATAGCGAATCTCTTTTTTGGAAAAACCATGGAAAACTAGCACATGAGCGAAATTTAACCCCTAAAATCATCCCTGCTAATTATATGAACACCAATATAACTTTCGAGAATAATTACTAACAATTATAACAATACAAAATTTTTAGATAAGACAAATACCTAATATTAAAAATACATTGACACTTATATTTTTGTTTCTTTATATCCTAATTATATGAACACCAATATAGCTTTCTAGAATAATTACTAACAATTATAACAATACAAAATTTCTAATTCATTTAGATAAGACAAATACCTAATATTAAAAATGCATTGACACTTATATTTTTGTTTCTTTATATCCTAATTATATGAACACCAATATAGCTTTAACATAATTGTTTTTGTTTTGAAATTTAATAGTTTATATATGAGGATAAATATATTTTCAAACTTGATGGAAAATATATTTGACAATTTTTTTTACACTCTTTTAATATGAAAATAAAAATAAAAATTTAAATATTTACTAATTTTTTTTATTTTTTTAAATGGTATTAACTTCGGTGTATTATATTTTATCCATTTTGTTTTAATTTTATTTTTTTTAATTATTATGATTTTTTTTAAATAAAAAAGTATTGTATTATCTTGTATTAGAAAAAATCATACATGTCTAAGTATACACTAGAGCATGCCATCTCTTCTGCCACTGCAATGGAAACCAGAATGCGTGGACACTATTGTTCATAAAACTTAAAGAGACATGTATACAAAATGTGAGGATTTGCCAGATGTTCTGCGACAAGCGTGCAAACTAGAACATATGGTGGACTGAGTGCCCCGACCAACTAGTGAACGAGAACCAGAGTCTGTGATGTACTAAAGACTTAACACTAAGAACAGAAAAAAAACCCATAAGAGCACTAGACATGAGGAAAACCTGGCCATCCATCCTAGAGAAGTGGTAGGATGAAAGGCTGGAAACAAGCCAGGCATTGAATTTTCTTAGGTTCTCTTGATAGAGAGTCGTACATGACGTCCAAGCATTCGTTGAGGGTGTGTTGGTTGTGTTGTTTCTCTGCCAAATCCTTGTGCATCTCGAAGATGAAGACCGGGCGGTATTTTGTGAGTTGGCAAGAACTGGGAGCCGAGTGAGCATGCTCTTTAGCATCATCATCTTTTTAAAATTCATCCCAGTTTGTTCCTAGGTCCTCTTTAATGGTAGCAACGGAAAAATACTTAGGAGCGGTACAATTCGTAGCAAGGTCCTCTTCCATAGTAGAAGAAAAATTCTTTCCAGAGTGATCCTCCTGAAGAGGGATTTCCTCTTCCACGACGTAGCATGTCTCTGTTGGATCCTGGAAAATCAAAGGGGTGGTGGTGCAAGTGGTTCGTCGTTGTTGCAAGGTGATCATTGACGAAAATGGTAGAATTTCCTCCTAGTTGGGCATAATTTCCTCTTCCACCGAAAAATCTTCGTGGAGACCCTCTTTCTTTGATGGAAGGGGCTCTGGTTGAGTCGCCTCATGCCAATTCTGATCAGAGGAGGGTGAGTGGTCTGAAATTCCACTTGGGATGAGAGCGAGAGAGGTAGGTCCCCGGGGTTTGTACCTACCAAATCGACTATAATAGGTTGGCCCCCACTAAGACTTACCTCTCTCATGAGGCATGGCTAATCAAAGCACAGTGTGAATGGAATCAACAGTGGTGTGAACACGAGATAGAGGATGGAAATCCAGGGCATGGAGGAAAACAAGAAGAATTAGACCATGAACTGCAACCAAATGCCCAATATAGGACTCCCCAAAGGACGATAAGAGTAGGAAGATGGAGGATTTGATGGATCTGGTAGGAATAAGTTCTAGAGTAATGGCCATTCACTGTATCGTACTGGTGCTGAGGAGTCGAACCTTAGTCTCCATTAAGACCCAACACACTAAGCCTCGGTAGAAGTGAAATCTAGACATCACGATTGGACAAGGGAGGAGGGTGGCATCGAGGGGCCTTAACTTCCCTCGTATCTGCTCCATTTTTTGATGCATGTGCTCCATGTGTCACCCCATCTGGGGAATTATAATTAATATGATTATGATGATGATTAACATCTAATGAAAACATTAAGAGAAATTTCCCAAGATCACCATAATTTTGTTGATTAAGGTTAGGAAGGTTGGTAGTCTAACATATCTTTTGAAATTGAGATATAATATGGGTATATAGGTATATGATGGACACTCTAATCAGAGGTTGTTTTCATATTCAACCCTCTAAGTGTCACAAATATGATAGATTATTTCAACCTAGGGAATCTTGGGAAGTGTCTGACTCTTAGTTTCGTTATGAAGCTCTTGAGAATTTGTTGTTATTTTAGTAATGTTGATTTTTTTATTTACATCACTCAAAACATAGAGATATTTTTGATGTTATAGATTAGGGTTAAACACCTCCTTATAATATATCGATTTTATTTTTCCCTATAAATCATTTTCACACCACAATTCGAAGGTGGGTTTGGATGGAGTTTGAAGCAATTTTGGTAAGCCTCTTGTCTTCCATTTTGATTAAATTGTTCTTATGAAATAGGTATTTATTCATAACAATTCTCTTAATGGGGGAAAGAATCACTGCTATGAGGAGGATAGGATATGGTGTATTTCCTTTAATTTTGAGATTACAAATAATAAAATTATTTTGGATCCGCTCTATCTTTGTCCATGATTGTATAGAGATATTGCACCCCCAAACTTCACATCAATACAAAATAACAAGGGTAACGAGAATCTCAACGATGAGATTTTTCTTATCTGATATCCAAAGGTCTACTGATTTATAAACATTTTCAAGCCCATCATAAGATTTCCACGTGTCATTTATCATTTTATCAATACTATAGTTCCAATTGAGCTCATGATGAATATCGATTCTACAATATTTGTATGAAGGAACTTCCTCCAAGTTTTTTTTATATATGAAAGTATCGTAAGTGATCTGATTGGATTTAATTATCATAACTTTCATTTTATTGGTATTAACATTCATACCCATATTGGAATATAAATCTTTGACGATTCTTAATTTATTTCCAATGTTGTAAGGACTCCTCTCCTTAAGATAAATATCATTAGTGTAAAGAAGAAGAGTGATTATTTCCTATTTCAAAGGCTCAACTTTGGCACATTTTTCCACAATAAAATGACTTCATATTTTATTTTCACCATATTTCATAGTAAGTCCTGGGTATTTCACATGTTTCTTAGTGAATGTGTGTTGATGTGGATTTTTATGTATAATGTTCCTTTTTTATCTAATGTTTTTGGTGAAAGATGTGTATTCCTCCAAGTAGGTCGAACTTCAGGAGTAAGGGGCACCAACACCCTAGAAACAAGGGATGTTTTCTCCCTCAAGGAGCTGCCAACATGATCAAGGGAAATTGCCCCTACCTGCCTCCAAGACTAGTCTTTATGCATTAATGACCAATTTTGATCAGTAATAGTTGAATATATAGATGTAAAGGGTTGAGATTCCTCATTTACTCATTTCTCTCTTTGATTTGGGAAGGGAGGTTGAACTCTATAGTTATATATTGACCTCTAGTACAAGAGAGAAGGAGGAGACATATAGAGAATTTTTGGAGAAAGTATTGTATGGGGATTTTGTGAATACTTTTGTTGAGAGCTCATATCTTTCCTTCTCTTGATGTATTACAAATATTTATGAACTATTTTTTTTTTCTTTTGGTCCATTAATTTTTCTTTTAGGCTCCTTGTGCTTCTTGGGTAAGGCCCATCCAAGAGGGCTCAAGTACACTATTACAATTTATGTAGTTTTCATGCATGTTAGATAGAATTTTATTTTCATTTGAATTTTAATATATTTTTGCATGATTAGTCCCAACTTTTGTTAAGATTATCACTAACTAGCTTGTTACAATAGGCATTATGTAGAAATGTTCAATAGCCTTTTGAAGCACTCTTAGCTTCCTCCCAAGGCCAAGAAATTTAGATTGAATCCATTTATTTATAGTCTATCTTTTTTCACACTTTTAAAGTCTTACTCTACCTTCTAGAACCTCATTTTGCTTCATGTAGGAGTTTCTTGAAGAAACTATATTGTTGTTGTAGAATTGCACAATTCTTGTAAAAATAAACTATTGGTTTGTTTCAACTTCATATTTTGACATAGATTAATATTGCTTTCATGAAAGCATCAATAAAAAATAAAAAATACATTTATATTTCTATTGATCAAAGGGTTAGACAACTATCTTGTTTTATTCATGCATTAGTGTAGCTTTATTTCTATTACAACTTTCTGTCACAACCTAAATTGAGTTCATGTTCTTTCTTCAGTTTAATATTATTGATTCAATATTATTTAATTTAGTTAGAATAAATTATTTCCATGCAATCTATATTAGTTATACTTTCAGATTGGTTTGTTTCCTTCAACTAATAGTTCAGAGTTGTTTTTTGTCAATTTATTTTCCTGCACATTTTAATCCTTTGATCAGTCGCAAAAATTTGCTACTGACAAGTGAATATTGAATACATAGTTCATAGTGATGCAGACCCCCTACCTCAGCAGGGTCCACTGACCTCCCGGTCTCTGGATTGGTCTCTTCCCTAAACCAAAATGGCTCTTTGGCCTCCTGCTGGAATCCTTTGAATGAATACACAGGTCCCTTCGTCCTCTAGCACAGGCCTTGAGAAAACTTGTGTGCCCACCTTTCGACGCTCTTCTTTGTTCTGAACCAACACACCTTTCACGTTTCACAGTTTCGGGACTCCTGCATGCAAGCTCTCCTAGGATCCTTGTCCTTCCCACTCCCGGTATCCGAAATGCTGAAAAGGGCTTAACGGCTCTGGATCCTCCCTTAGCGCTACCGGATTTTCACGATTCGAGGAATCGTGATTCCAACTGCAATGATTTTTGATCCTTCAAACTCCCAGACCCCGAAATGCCAAAATTTACCCGTGATCACGGTCCACTTTTCAGGATTTTCGAATTCGTGATTTCGTGATTCCGGCTACAAACAGTTCTTAGTCCTTCAACCTCCTGGACCCTGAAATGTTGAAAAGGCTTAACGCCAAAGCGTTACCGACTTTCGCGATTCGGGGAATCGCAATGCAAGCATTCCCCTATTCTTTTTCTTTTGAAATCTCCATTCCACAAAATGTTGAAATCTCTTTGTTCTGAGAGATCAACGGCCCAGACCCTTCTGGAACCAACAGCTACAACCCCACTAGATCGACGGCTCAAAATATTTTAGGCCTTTCCCCGAAACCTTGACTGCTTTCCACGTGTCCTCCTTGATGGACGCTCCTGTTTCTTTTTGCGACTTCTACGAAACACTGGCCAGTTGCCACGTGTCCTCCTTGATGGATGATCTTGGTCCTTTTGCGAATTCTCCTTTTGCGATTTTTGGAGACTCTTCACTCTCGGTCTCCTATTGTCTGAATCCCTGAAATGTGGGTCTCTTGACATGCGTCCTCTGAGATGGATGGTCCCGATGCTTTCGGGACTTGAGGAGTCCTCTCCCTTCTTCTATTATGAGGCTTAAACCTCATGAACCTTCTTCCAGATTCGAAGGCTATCGACTCTTGGTGCTAGATCTAACGACTCCGATCCTTTTGGGGTTACACCAGTTGAGAGTCCCACACTATTGGCCCTTGTACTCCCAGTTGTCGAAATGTCGAAATGCCGAAAGCTCAAGGTGCTTGATCAATGTCTCATAACTCCCTCCATATCTACGGTCAGATCTCTTCCCCGTCATCGACCTCCTTGCAACTCCACTTGATCCAACGGCTTGTGGTATTTCGCAACTCTCCTCGAGGGTTTTCCACCGTCCGTTTAGATCTTTGAGATCTCCTCTCCTAGATCTACACAGTCTTAAAGTCTATGCTCCTACCTCAAATCAGAAGGTCCATGGGATTCTCCACCACAATCCAACGCTTGACGATGTTCTTCCTCCTGATCTTTTACTCGCTTCTAACTTAGAAGATTTTCTAAGTCTTGAAGGTCTCGACTTTCAAGTCTTCCTCTTGCAAGCCTGGTTCCTTTAGGTCTCGTCTTCATTATAGAAACACTTCCCCTCTTCATCTTACTCAACTCAGAAACTTTGAAAGGTTTCTTGATCTTCTGCTCCTTTCTTTTGTTTCTCTCTGCGCAAAGGAACTATTCCTCCTAGGCTTCAGGACTTAGAATAAGTCCACCCCCGCACACTCCTTGTGCTGCTGAGATTTCCTCAATCTCAGATCCAAAGCATTTCTTGAAAAAAAATGTTTCACGCCCTCTTGGCGCTCCTTTTCTCAATACACACCTTGCAGAGCCTACAGAGTGTTCAATAACTCTGGTTGTTTGCAAGCTCAACAAAGATTTCTTCTCGTGCACACTTGCACCAGCTTAATGCCCTCCTAGTAGAGCTTCTACAGAACCTCCAGAGATTCTATTTGTTCTCTCTATGCCTTCCCCTGCACATCTCATCCTCCAAGGTGTTCAGTAACCTTGAGGCTCCTCCTTGAGTCTGTGAATCCTTCTGGTGTGCATTCCTTGCACGTTCTTTCTGACTCTGCAAAGCTCAGATGCGCACTCCTTGCACTGGCTGCAGAACTTCCAATGTTTTGTTGTGAATTCCTTGCACAGCCTAAAGAACCCAGATAGAAATTGAAAAACTAACAAACAGATAGTAAAATCTATCTATAACTTGTATCTATAGCATACAAGTGACATTCAAATGCATAAAAATACACAGATAATTCATGGGCAGGAAAAAAAACTGCTCTTTAAATTAATCTCCCAATGTCTATACAAAATGTGTTTTTACAAAAACTGGACTACTACCGAGTCTCAGTTCTCTCCCTCGAGATCTCTCTACCTAAGAATTCTCCTATTCTCCCTCTCTACTCTACTCCTCGAGAGATTCATTACAAAAGAGGGCTCTCTTGAGCTTATCCTCATCCACCGTCTCGGTGCTATCACTATCTCATAGCGGCTCCTACTCCTACGGCTACATTACACAAAAGGAAGTCGCAGACCTGACTGATCTAGACTTAGCTTCAGGAAACCATTAAAGGAAACCTCAACCACTACTTGTACAAAGGCATGATCTGGTCTATATCATCCTTACAGCATTAAATTCAAATTCAAATTTTGAAAAATGAGAGGGATGCGCCTCTCCCTTTCATGAATGCGCGCTGGATGTGCTGGCTGGTTGGCGCTTATGCTGAGTTGGAGCGATGCTCCTGCATCATACTCCTCAGCTAGAAAAATCATGAGCTCCTGCTCATGAGCTCCTCTTCTCTAGTGTTGAAATCCACCTGGATCCCAAAATTTCCCTTGGAAATGCCCTCTAGCTCCTCTCCATCTATGTTGTTGTTGTTGCTACTGCTTCTTCTTCCTTGCTTCTCTTGCAGGATCCCTTCTTCTCAGCTTCTCGTTCCTGGTAGTCTCTACTGCTGAAGTCAACATCATCCTTCTGATTTCTTTAATTAGCCTGTCCACTTGCTCCAGTGGTTGCCTCTCCTTATGCAGTCTCCTCAGTTGCACTTCTTCCTAGCAAATGGGTCGATCAACTAGATCTCCCATGCCATATTTTTCCTTTGTGGCCTCAACTTGCCATCCTATTGCAAAATTCAGCTCTGTAGTCTTATTTTCTTGACTGACCTGTTGTTCAGTCACCTTCTCTGACAGATTAGATTTTTCCATTTCTCCTTATGCTGGTTGAATTATAGCTTCCTCCCGCTGCTCCTCAGACTGGAATTCTCCTTCATCTTCTGCTGCATGCCTTGGCACTGCAATTATCATTTGTTCATCTCCCTGGATGAAAATTCTGAGCGATTCCTCGGAATGATCCTCTACTAACATCTGCATGACTGTCTCCTCATGGCAGCCATATACCGGCTCTAGATTGTTCAACCAATCCTCCAGCATCTCTAACTCCATTTCCCATGGAGTGAGCATCGTATTTACATGCTCCTCTTTTGTTGGGGAAAACATTAGTGTCTGCTTCTTCTCTCCCTCTATGATAGTCATTGTTGGTTGTCCTTCTTCTTTTGTTTCTTCTTCAACACATACTCTAGCCTCAAATGGGATGCTTGGTAGGAATACTTCAATTCCCCCAATGATCATAATGTATTTTTGACCTTCATTCATCAACACTCCTTACTGATCCGAACTCTCCTCTAAGTTCATGAGACTTTCACATAGCCTCATATTTTCCCCATTTCCCACTTGGAATCATGGGAATTTTCCACTGCCCACCTAGCAATGTATGAGACTGACTAGTCCCATCTGATTGCCCACTTGGCAATCTGAACTTTCACCATTGGCCCCTTGGCAGTATGTGAAACCTTCTGATGATCTCTTCCCATTGCCCACCTGGCAACTCGAAAGTCCACTTATGCCCACCTGAAAGTTTATGAGATCAATCGATCCCATCTCTATCACCACTGCTTCCTAACCCGAACTCATCCCTGAGTTCCTGAGACTTTTAGGCAGTCTCATATACTCTCCCTTGCCCACTTGGCAATATGGGATTTCTTCCCTGCCCACCTGGCAGTTTACGAGATCTTCAACTAATCTCATACCATTTCCCTCCTGGAAATATGAAGTTTCATGGCTGTCCTCCTGACAGTCTATGAGATCCTCCAATGATCTCATCTCATTGCCCACCTGGAAATTGGAAAATTCATCTCTTCCCTCCTGGAAGTTTATGAGACCTGAAACGGATCTCTCTTCCTCATCACTGAGGGTTTCTCCAACTTCTAGCTCATAGATGCAAACTAGATCTGTGTCACTAAGGCTTTTAGCATACCTCAACCATATTTTCAATAGACTTTGATGTCTTTTGGCCAACAACTCCTTGACTCGCCACTTCACTTTCTTTTTCATGGGCCATTCATACACCCATCGTGTTCTTGCACTCTGTTGCATTTGAAATGCAAGATCCTCCATCCTTGCTCTTATCTCAGTGAGTTATTTATCCATATCAACCTTTCTCTTCCTCTGTTGGTAGTCCTCTATTTGACCATGCTTATGGCCTTCAGTATCCTTTTCCATCTTTCACCTACCCTCCAGGCAAGTGTATGGATCACTCTACGTGTGAGAGAATCTCCATGTCCTCCTACAACTCACTTGGTTGTCCACCATTTGTTGCACACTTGAAACAATATTCATAGAGCATCATTACTCAGTCTCCTCCTTCACCTGTTGTCTCTTTTGTCTGAAGTCTACAGATGAAAATATCAACTCTGATACCACATGATGCAGACCCCCTACCTCAGCAAGGTCCATTGACCTCTCAGTCTCTGGATCGCTCTCTTCCCCAAACTGAAATGGCTCTTCGTGCTCCTGCTGGAACCCTTTGAACAAATCCACGGGTCCCTTTGTCCTCTGGCATAGGCCTTGAGAAAACCTGCACGCTCACCTTTCGGTGCTCTTCTTTGATCTAAACCATCACACATTTCACGTTTTAGGGTTTCAGGACTCCTGCATGCGAGCTCTCCTAGGCTCATTGTCCTTCCCACTCCCGGTATCCGAAATGTCGAAAATGGTTTAAGGGCTCTGGATCCTCCCTTAGTGCTACTGGCTTTTCGCGATTCAGGGAATCGTGATTCCGGCTGCAACAATTTTTTATCCTTCAAACTCTAGGACCCTGAAATGCCAAAATCTACTCGTGACCACGGTCCACTTTTTGAGATTTTGGACTTCGTGATTTCATGATTCCAGCTATAAACGGTTCTTGGTCCTTCAACCTCCTGGACCCTGAAATGTCGAAAAGGCTTAACGCCAAAGCACTACCGGCTTTCGTGATTCAGGGAATCGTGATGGAAGTGTTCCCCTGTTCTCTATCTTTCAAAATATCCGGTCCATGAAATGCCGAAATATATCTATTCTGAGATATCAATGGCCCAAGCCCTTTTGGAACCAATGGCTATGACCCCACTGTATCGACGACTCAAAATCTTTCAAGCCTTTCCCTGAAACCTTGACCGCTTTCCACATGTCCTCCTTAATGGACGGTCCTGGTCCTTTCGACGACTTCTACGAAATGCTAACTAGTTGCCACATGTCCTCCTTGATGGACGGTCTGGGTCCTTTTGTGAATTCACCTTTTGCGATTTTTGGAAACTCTTCATTCTCGGTCTCCTGGCGTTCGAATCCCCGAAATGTGGGTCTCTTGACGCGTGTCCTATGAGATGGACAGTCCTGATGCTTTCGAGACTTGATGAGTCCTCTCCCTTCTGCTGTTAGGAGGCTTAAACCTTGCGCACCTTCTTCCATATCTGAAAGCTATCGGCTCTTGGTGCTAGATTTGATGGCTCTGACCTTTTCAGGGTTCCACCAGTTGAGAGTCCCACACTATTGGCCCTTGTACTCCCGGTTGTCGAAATGTCGAGATGCCAAAATGACAAAAGCTCGAGGCACTTGATCAATGTCTCACAACACCCTCCAGATCTATGGTCAGATCTCTTCCCTGTCACTGACCTCCTTGCAACTATACTTGATCCAATGACTTGCGGTATTTCGCAACTCTCCTCGAGATCTCTCCACCGTCCGTTCAGATCTTTGAGATCTCCTCTCCTGGATCTACACAGTGTTAAAGTCTGTGCTCCTACCTCAAATTGGACAGTTTGTGGGATTCCCCACCACGATCCAACGCTCAACGACATTCTTCCTCCAGAGACTTTACTCGCTTCTGACTTAGAAGATTTTCTAAGTATTGAAGGTCTTGACCTTCAATTCTTCCTCTTACGAGCTTGGCTCCTTTGGGTCTCGTCTGCATTATAGAAATGCTTCCCCTCCTAATCTTAGTCAAATCAAAAACTTCGAAAGGTTTCTCAACCTTATGCTCCTTTCTTCTGTTGCTCTGTGCACAAAGGCACTGTTCCTCCTAAGATTTGGGACATAGAATAAGTCCATCCTCGCACACTCCTTGTGCTACTGATATTTTCTCAATCTTAGGTCCAAAGTATTTCTTGAAAAGAAATGTTTCACACCCTCTTGGTTCTCCTTTTCTCAATGCACACCTTGCAGATCCTATAGAGTGTTCAATAACTCTGGCTGTCTTCAAACTTGACAAATAGTTCTTCTCGTTCACACTTGCACTGGCTCAATGCCCACCTGGCAGAGCTTCTACAGAACCTCCAGAGATTCTGTCTCTTCTCTTTGTGCCTTCCCTTGCACATCTCATCCTCGAAGGTGTTCAACAACCTTGAGGATCCTCCTTGAGTCTGTGAATCCTTCTGGTGTGCATACCTTGCACATTCTTTTTGACTTCGCAGAGCTCAGATGCGCACTCCTTGTGCTAGCTACAATACTTCCAATTTTTTGTTGTGCATTCCTTGCACGACCTAAAGAACCCAGATAGAAATCGAAAAACTCACAAACAAATAGTAAAATCTATCTATAACCTGTATCTACAACATACAAGTGACATTCAAATGCATAAACATACACATACAATCATGGGCAGGAGAAAAAAATGCTCTTTGTATTAATCTCCCAATGTCTATACAAAATGTGTTTTTACAAAAACTTGACTGTTATCGGGTCTCATTTCTCTCCCTCGAGATCTCTCTACCTGAGAATTCTCCTATTCTCCCTCTCTACTCTACTCCTTGAGAGAGCCATTACAAAAGAGGGCTCTCTTGAGCTTATCCTCATCCACCGCCTCGGTGCTATCGCTATCTCGGAGCGGCTCCTACTCCTACGGCTACATTACACAAAAGGAAGTTGTATACCTGACTGATCTGGACTTAGCTGCAGCTAACCATTAAAGGAAACCTCAACCACTACTTGTACAAAGGCATGATTTGGTCTCTATCAGCCTTACAACATTAAATTCAAATTCAAATTTTGAAAAACGAGAGGGTTGTGCTTCTCCCTTTCATGAATGCATGTTGGATGTGTTGGCTGGCTGCTGCTTATGCTAAGTTGGAGTGATGCTCCTGCATGACACAACACCTCTTAAGTTTTTACAAACCCCGAGTTGAAAAATTGAACAAGGAAGCCAAGGGTACAGTAAATTATTGTTGCTATTCCTAGGGCTATCACTTTTCGACGTCATTGTCGGGGAGGTGTTGAAGTCTGCATGTTATTGTATTTTATTTTTCTTTTGTGTGACATGGAGAAGTAAAAAGTATATATCAGTCACAAGGCCAACTTCACTATATAATTTTTGTAGTGTAATAGCCCAAGTGCTTTCACTTTGTGTGAGTATTGATAGTTCTTTGTCACACTCTCGTTTTTGCATATATATATATATATATATATATATATATATATATATATATATATATATATATAGAGAGAGAGAGAGAGAGAGAGAGAGAGAGAGAGAGAGAATGTCACTTTTATTTTGATTTCATGAATGACTAGAAATAGAGATAAGAAATGATTTTTTTTACCAAAAACCCCCACCAAAAAAATAGTTCCAAGCAATCCAGAGATTAGTCCTGAAATATTATAAAGTTTCTTGTAAATGGAAGTTCGAGAATTTGAAAATATTTTAGAAGAGAATCACTCCCCCTCACCTCATGCCATGGATAGTAAATAAGATATGGTAGAAATATTTGATTTCCCTATTCGGGAATCCAATGGAGAAACCAAGATGAAAAAAATTAGTCCTTCTGGCTTGCCTCATTTTCACGGGATTTTTTCTGAAGATGCTGACACTTTCTTGTTTGAGTTTGAAGTTATATGCATGACATATGTTTATACCACTGATGAAGAGAAGCACAAAATTTTTCATTCTATATTGAAGCATTGATATCTAAGATGGTTTATGAGCTTGGAAGGACACAATATCACAACTTGGGATCAAATGAGAAACACCTTTAGTGAAAGATACGTAGACTATCATAGAGAAAGAGATAGAATGGATGAGATTTTCATAATGACACAAAGACATGATGAATATATATAATAATTTGAAGAGATATTTCAACTAAGCTACACAAGAGCTCAAAATTGCACTTTGGTTGAAGATTCACTCAAGAATCTCTTACTTAGAGGAGTAAGAGAAGATCTGATGGAAACATTGAATCTCCCATACAATGGATATATCTACGAGTTGGAATATGATGATATCAAAAGAATATTCAAGAACCACTCAAGGTACCCCATAAAGAAAGGTAGAAGCAGTAGATGTTTGTCATCTCAATATTCTAACCCTATAGCTCATATGAAGAATGAATTAGGAGAGTTAATAAAGGACATGAAAATTGAAATTTTACACTCTTTAGCCATGTAAATGGATACTTTTCATATTGATAATAAACAAGAGGAAGCAACGAAGGAATTGGTTGTTTATAGTCCCAAATGCACTAAAATGCATCCTAGAAATGAGTTCCCTTTAGAACTTATAAATGTTTGTGGTATTTGTGAAGAAAATAATCCAACTAACAAATTCCCTTCTTTTCGACGATTGAAATCTACATTTCGAGGAGAAAAGGATCATAAAAAATCACTATACTTCATCAATCAAAGGAGGCTTGGAGAACCAAGACCCTTCCAAATATTTTTGAACTTCAAGCCTGCTCAAAATTTTGGTGCTTGCAATTCTCAATTGTCTCCTCAACCATGGTATAATCCATCTATTTGAATTAACCCAAATCCTTGGCAGTACCAAGGACATACAATCCCTCCTCCATACCAATATTTTCCTATGATGCCACAAAATCAATGGAGTCAACCTCCACAAGGATGGAGGCCACAAAATTTTCAATATGCATTACTGTCTCCTCCTCCTCAGCCTAACAACACTAAAAATAATGTCCCTCCTAAAAAAACTCAGTTACCTTCTCAACCCACTCCAAATCCAAACAAAAACCAAGTTCAACCTGTGTACAACAATGATACAACTTATAAGACTTATTCCTTGGAACTACAAGAGATAAATCTTTGATCAGGAAAGATCTTACAACAACAACCAAATCTCATAGAAAGAACATAATATGATAAATAATATATTACCTTTCCCCAACCACAAAATTCTTCTTACCCTAAAATATTATAAGAAAAGAAGACTTATACATATGAGGAAAACGAACTTTTAGGAGAACTTAATAATTTGTTCATAAAGATACATTTCTTACAAGCCCTCAAATATGTTCCCATTTTTAATAAATATGTCAAGTAAGAATGCATTATAAGACTAGGGAGGAGAATAAAACATGCCCCTACCATAAATGTTATAGGGAAATTAGTTGATCTTATGATTGGAAAGTTGATTGTACCTAAATACTTGGATCCAGGAAGTATTCTAGTAAATGTACATATCAACAACACCCTAATCCTGAATACTCTTATTGATCTATAGGTTGTTATCAATATTATGACTAAATATTCTATGCTACGACTCAACCTTCAAATATTTTTAAGAGATACCCCCATTGTCCTTCAGCTTGCATACAGATCTATAGTCAAACCTAAAGGCATGTTGGAATATATCATAGTCTCCATTGATTCTTGGGAGTACCCTACTAACTTTCTAGTCCTTCAACCGAAGTCTCAATCCAATAGATATCCTATAATTTTAGGAAGGCTATGGATGGCCACAACAAATGCATACATTGGCTATAGAGTAGGAAATATGACTATAACTGACAACCTTTCCCAAAAGAAAATTGTCCTTTACCCTCCTTCCCAACCTTTGATAACATAAAATCTACCTTTTTGGGTGGAAAAGGAAGAGGAACTGATACAAACAACTTCCTATCACATATATACAATAAACACATCCTTGAATGATAGTACAATTGATGAGGACAACTTTCTTGAAAATTTTCTACAAAATCAAATCCAACTAATGTGAAAATAGAAAGGATAAATGATGATAATAAATATGAAATTTCTATTGAAAATAATAGATAATTATGGACATATTTTTTCACCATTGAAACATAAGATATAACTGTCCAAATCATAGACATCAACCTTTCAAAAGCACTCAAAATGAGCAATAAACTTACTAGTCATCAAGAACAAAATCTATTAGATGTGATAAAAATAAATGTCGAATATTTTGCATGATATTATAAAGATGTGAAAAGAATCCATCCTTCTATCTGTACTCGCCATATTTACATCAAGGAGGACTAAAAACCTGTTAGGAATCCCCAAAGAAGGATGAACCCTGTAATGAAAGACATAGTTCAACAATAACTTTAAAAGTTGCTAGATGTTGGATTCATATATCCAATCTCAGATAGAGAATGGGTCCTTCCTCTAGTTATTGTTCCAAAGAAGAATGGGAAATGGAGGATATGTGTATATTACCAAGAGTTAAACAAGGATACCAGAAAATGCCATTTTCCCCTGCCCTTTGTTGACCAACTCTTGGATGTCTTAGCTAAAAAATAATACTTTTCATTTCTAGATGGTTGTAGTGGATACAACCAAATTTAGATAGGTATCGAAGATTAGGACAAGACAACCTTCACTTGTCCCTAGGGAAAAAATTTCTTACAAAGTCTTACCTTTCAACCTATGTAATTCCCCAACCACTTTCCAAAGAGAAATTTGTATTATCTTGTCAGAACTCATTCACAACAATGTTGATATCTACATGGATGACTTTACCCCTTATGGAAAGTCTTTTGATGAAGTATGAGACAATTTAGACAATTTTCTCAAAAGATGTAGAGAAATGAACATGTTCCTTATCAATGGAAAATGTAATATGATGATGAATGAAGGGATTGTTTTAGGAGATCATTTGTCCTCCAGAGGGACTGAAATAAACAAAAACAAAATCAAAATTGCCTCCCTACTTCCTACACCTCTAAGATATTAGAAGTTTCCTTAGACATGAAGGATACTATAAAAGGTTCAACAAGTATTTTAGTAGTATATCTTCTCCTCTATTTACCTTGTTGTCCAAAGATGTAGATTATTGTTGGACCCTGAACCACCAACAACTTTTTCAAATAATAAAAGAGAAACTCTCAACTGATCCTATGCTACAAGGTCCCAATTGGGCTCTTCCATTTCACATTCACATTGATACATAAAACAACATTGTATGAGCAGTCTTAGGACAAGATGAATAAAACAAACCCTATGAAATCTATTTCATATGTAAAAATTTGGTTGATGCAGAGCTTAACTAAATTGTTACAAAAAAAGAACTTTTAGCAGTCTTCCATGCTCTCAATAAATTCAAACATTATGTTACATGGTATACAATTTTTTACATACATATCATGTTTCCATTAGATACTTTATGGATAAACTTGATTTATTTATTATTTTTTTTCCTGGGGAAATTGACAAATCACAATTCTCGTACTTGCGTGACACATGGTCAATACTCGTCTGCTACCACTATATCCCCAGGTGTGCCACACAACCCGCATGCATGGAACACAGATAAATCGGGGTGAGAATTGAACTTGAGACCTCCTTTACATATTTCCTTCCATTTACATGGCACTTGCCAATCGGTCTACACCCCTGTGGGCGAATAAAACTGAAATTAATGGAAGGGTGATTAGATGGTTTTTTTTATTACAACAGTTTGATCTAACAATCCTTGATAATCCTATACAGGAAATTGTAATTGCAAATTTTTTTATCCAGGTTGACTAGTCCTACTAGAGAAGACATGATCAATGATCGATTTCCATATGAACACCTATTTTCTACCCATATTTTTGACATAGAAAATTATCTGACAATAGGAAAGTTCCCTCAACATTTTTTATACAGGGAGAGATGCAAGATTGTCCAGAAAATTTCAGCATACACTTGGGTTATAGTCTATTTGTTCAAACTTTTCCCAGACCAAATTTTGAGGATATGCATACAAGAAGATGAGGTGCATGATATCCTCCATGCTTTTCATGATGAACCATATGGAAGAAATTATGCATCCAAGAGGACAACGTATAAGATATTACAAGTTGTATATTATTGGCCAACCCTATATATATATGCTCAACAACACACTTCACATTGTGATGAAAGTCAAATAATGGGGAAACCTACAAGGAGGAATGGGATTCCTTTAAAGCCCCTAGTATCATTAGAACAATTTGACAAGTAGGGAATGGAATTCATAGGCCCAATTGATCCTCCATCAAGGAAAAAGAACCACATATTGGTATGTACAGACTATTTAGAAAAATGGGTTGAAGTAAAGGCCATGAAGGATGCCATAGACTCAAATCTAGCAACATTCCTCCAAGATTGCATATTCTCAAGGTTTGGTTATCTAATGGACATATTCATAGATGAAGGGCCTCTGTTTACATCAAAACACATTGAATAAATCATGAAGGAACATAACATCTGCCACAAAAAATCAACACCCTACTGTTGGGTTAGGAAAAAGGTATAAATATCTTCCTTTTTGTCCACAGTTTATGATATCATTCTGATTGACTTTTCAATTAATTAGAAATAAATAGGAAAGAACATGATTAATATGTCTCTTAGAGTTTTTATTTAAGTTTTATTAAATAGATTCTAAATTACGATTGTAATGGTTTGATTTTGTTATAGAATTGGACAAATAAATGCCAAAGATAACCAAAGAGATTTTGGCTATGCGCAAGCTATTGGAGATTGAAGACTTTTTAGGCACAAAGCAGTTTGAAGATAATACATTTTCTATATTGTAATTTTATAATAGTAAAGCAATCCTGAAGATCTTTCAATCCTCAAGATAGCTTGATTTACCCAACTATTGTAATATATAAGAGGATAATAGATCTACAAAAACATATAGAAAAAACTGCATTTTAAGTATTCAGATTTAGAATTTCCTTGCACGAGCAGTTGTTGTAAATGTTTAACCAGTTATGGAATCAATGAAAGTTTTGAGTGTTTTTATCACCCTTGCATTCTGAGTTTCTCGTAGCAGTACTTCCGAAGATCGAGGGTCCAGTCTGAAGAAGCTATTGTCTCGTTCTGTAATTATATCAGTTCAGAGTTTTGATTTCTATTTCATGATTCAGATTTCTTTTAATTACATGAGCATATCAATGAATTGATGATTGTTTGTAGAAGACAGGTATTTCCTTAAGTATTCATGGTTGTTGTTATGATTCCCATTTATGAATATTGTTGCTTGATAGTTCCTCACATTTTCATCTGTGTTGTTCCTTTGCTTTAGATTTACAATTGTTGTTCCTTTCAGTTAAAGTTACATTAGCTATTCCTTTCAGTTAAGGTTACGATAATTGTTCCTTTCTATTAAAGTTACATTAGCTGTCCCTTTTGATTAGAATACAGTTGTTATTTCTTTCCATAGATAGAATCATTCGCTATGTCCTTTCCAGTAATTATAATTCATGATTGATAGATTAAATATGCAAGACCTTTCTTAGATTCAATTGCTACTTTATAGTTAAGTGAATTCAATGAGATTAATTAGCTCCTTTCATTTTACATCATCTTAGTAATCAGATTTAAATTTCATTTAGTTCTTAGAATCTTTGGTGAACGTTTGAGGAACTTGATTGTTGATGAACTCTGATCTGGTTTAGCTACATGATTTTAGGCTACCTGCATAAACTTTGTTGATATTCTTGAGATAAAAGATGAATCCCTAGGTTGATAAATTAATGTTAAACTAAGGTTGTTTTTAGGACATATTTAGAGCCCAACATTTTGGTGCCATTGCCAGGGAGAATGTCAAAGGTAGCAGAGGTTGTGTCTCTGGAGGACCAGGTATTGAATTTAGAAGGTAAGAACCTATGCAGGCAATAAGTAAAATTCTTATGCCAACGCTTACCTCCAGTTGACACTTAAAAGGTTTCATAGGTGTTTATTTTGTTGAAATTTATTTTGTTGTTGTGTGAAGTGTGTATGAATAGAAAGAAGGATCTTGAAAAACCAAAACCCCCACCAAAAACTACCAAAACCCAGGGTTTGGTGATCCCTGGAAGAAGCACTTTCATAGACGAAATCATAAAAAAAGGTGAATCTCAAGCTTCTGTTGGACCTAGGAAAGGACCCACCTGAATCCCTCATGCAATAGTTTCACCAACTATGGCCCACGCTGAGATTCATAGAAAATATGAAGGGATCGAGCAGAGTTTTTAGAATACAGATCTTCCACTGCTCAACCCCTTAGAAGAGGGAAGCTCTAATAATATTGAGGAGGGAATAGGAGAAACTAGAGGGGTTGCCAAGGCATACCCACCACCACCACCTAATCCCGAGTCTCTTGTGAAAGAAGGAGGCATATCCAAAATCCCAAATAAAGGGAGTGCAGTCAAAACCCTAGGAAGACCAAATAACCAACAATTTCAAATAGAATACCTAGATCAAGAACCTCTTGAAATTTTTTGGCACATCTTTGAACAAATGGCACAAGCAAATCAACAACAACCCCAGACCTCCACGTTCGAGTTTCCAATAGTTGATCCAGTTGCCAATGCCCCCATGAAAGTAATTCTCTTACAAAACCTTCCAACCCTCCATGGATTGATTTCAGAAGACTCGGATGCATTCGTAATTGAATTTGATGTCCTATGTAGAGGGCATGACTACACCTTTTAACCCCAAAAATTAAAACTATTCCCCTCTACCCTGAAGGGAGTAGCCCTGCGTTGGTTCATGGGATTGGGAGGTGGAACCATCAATTCATGGGACCAGATGAAACAAACCTTCTTGCTAAAATATCAGGATTATTGCAGAACTAGAGACCTAAAAGATGAAATCTTTCAAATGACTGTGAAAGAAAATGAATCATTAGAAGAATATGTCGAAAGATTTCAGTATAATTTGCAAAGATCACTCTATGGCACATACCAGGTCCAGTACTAAAAGAAACTTTGATCAAGGGTATGAAAGATGAATGGGTAGAAACATTGAATTTAATGGGGAAAGATGGCATTTATCAGCAGACTTATGAAGATATTGTTTTATTGTGTATTAGGTTCTCACGAGGAAGTACACGAACCAAGTCAGGAATGTGAACGTCCCTCACATGAAATAACAATATATCTAGAGGGGGTGTCATGCGAGTTGAAGTTAGTAGTCTCATAGAAAACTTTAAAACAGATATTTTGAGCACTCTGACTACACAATTGGATGTATTGCAGGCCAAACAGAAAAAGGTAGAGGCAAAACAGACATTGGCTATATTTTTCCATAGGTGTAGAAAGAAACACGGTCCAAGAGAATGTCCCTTGGATATAGTTTGGGTATGTGCTATTTGCGCCAAGGATCACGACACAGAAGATTTCCCATCACTTCCCGTATTAAAAGAAATATTCAAAGAGACAGAAGAAGAAACATAACCATTATATCTGATGGCTCAGTGCCATCAGTGGCAGTCCCGGCCTCAAAATACATTTCAAGACTCTTCCTCTTTCTTTCTTGGACATTACAATCAACAGCAAAATCCTGGACAGTATAATCAATAGAAAAATGTTGGCAGCACATGACAGGGCCAGCCATTTACTAATCAGAATTTGAAGCCCCAACAATACCCACCTGCAATCCCCACTTGGCAAAATTAGTCTACCACAAACCCCAACTGGAAAAATCAACCAACTACAAGTTCCAATTGGCCAATTTCACAATACGCCAACCCCTCCTGGTAAAATTAGAATAATACCTGCCCTCCACAATGTCCCAACTCGACTGCCCAAAACCCAAATTGGAACCAGAACTTGAAGCGCCCCATGGGGATGAATAACCAACCTATGGGGATGACCTCTCAAACCCAACCTTCATTACAGACTCCACTCCCATTGCCCCAATCACAATTATGCCCTCAAGTACTTGCCTATCCCCACCCAAATCCCAATAATAGGCTAGCTCAGCTCATCTAGATCATGGAAAGTGGAGAAGGGGAAATCAATTCAGTAGGGTGCAATGAACTTTGGTTAAGATTGGGGTGCATCATCTCTCTCGAACAAAATGACGTTCCCCAAGAATAGGGGAATGAAAAACAACTAGCAACAACACCCTCGATTGTGATAATAACAGAAGAAATCAA
>ML802387.1:40117-57930 GCA_009831015.1 Picea engelmannii
GGGGGAGGGACACTGTTGAATCACAAGACTCCAATAAAGATACAATTCCCTCCCCTCTGTTCCCCAAAAGACCAATGATAGTGAAACCAACCATATATCTCGACTTTGACATTGTAGGGGAACTCAGGAATTTATACATCAAGATTCCACTCCTGCAAGCCCTGCAAGACATACCAATCTACGCAAAGACAATCAAGGAGCTATGTGGGAGAAAGCCCATCAGAAAAATAAAAAATTCATCATCAATAGTTCATGTAGTGGGAGCCTTATCTGATATAATTTTGGGTAGAGAAACACTAGTTAAATATGCAGATCTGGGGAACCCCATAGTAACAGTGTAGATTATGGGTTGTTCATTTCCAAATACCCTAGTTGATTTGGGGGCGGCCATCAATATTCTACCTATGGAAACCTGCAATGCCCTGGGTATTCACTCTTTCAACCCAATCCTGATTATGTTGCAATTGGTCGATCTATCAGTGGTCAAACCACTCGGCACACTACATGATATAGCCATTTCAGTTGATTCTTGGGAATATCCCGCAGATTTTCTCATCATCAACCCAAAAAGTGCACTTGAAGGCCATCCATTGATATTGGGTAGACCATGGCTTGCAACAACTGATGCGTACATAGGTTGTCGATTGGGTACAATGACAATTGCTAAAGGAGGGGTTACAAGGAATCTCATCTTATACCCTCCAACCAAACCTAGTCCAATAATCGTATATCCGCAGTTTCCACCTCCATGATATCTAGAGAAGGATCTGTGTGCCCCACTCACGATGGAAGAAGCCCTTAAGCACAAGAATCAGCTAGAGGATGATATAATCAATGGGTTTCTTAGCAACCCAACCGCTGTAAGTAACCCAACATGCTAGATGCTCCAAGTTGTTCTAGACCGTGAAGAATAAGGAGACCCCTTGGAAGATTTAATGGAACAAAAAATTCCGACTATCGTTGTCCACAACAACAAATCTGTTGAGATCGCACCAGGGAAATCTCTAAACATTAATGCCAACCCAGAATAACAACAACAACAAAAGAAAATCCAAACCCTCTCTAAATACTAGCAAGATTTTTCCTGGGAGTACTCTGATATGAAAGGTATCGACCCACAACTCTTCACATACCACATTTATATTGAGAAAGCCTTCCAACCTATCTGAAAACCGCAAAGAAGGTTGAATCCCCACCTCAGAGATATTGTTAAAGAAGAGCTACAAAAGTTGTTGGACACAGATTTTATATACCCCATCTCAGATAGCCGATGGGTTTCCCCATTAGTCATCGTTCCAAAGAAAAATGGGAAGTGGCGAATCTGCGTTGACTACAGGGAACTAAACAAAGCTACTCAAAAAGATCATTTTCCATTGCCTTTCATCGATCAGGTCCTGGATACCTTGGCAGGGAAGAAATTATTCTCTTTCCTAGACAGCTTTAGCGGCTACAATCGGATCCAGATTACCCCAGAAGATCAGGATAAAATGACATTCACATGTCTGTGGGGTACCTTTTCCTACAAAGTATTTCCCTTCGGACTTTGTAACACTCCAGCTACATTCCAAAGGTCCATTCTGAGCATATTCAGTGATCTGATTAGCGAAGGGCTCGAAGTCTACATGGATGATTTTACTCCGTATGGCGACAATTTTGATCAAACCTTGACTAATCTGGAGAAGGTATTAGAATGGTGCATCACTACCAGGTTATGCTTAAGCCATGAAAAATGTCACATGATGATGACAGAAGGTGTGGTATTAGGGCATTACATTTATGCAGATGGAATTAGAGTAGATCCAGCAAAAATTGAAATAATTCTTAATCTACCTACTCCACACACACAAACTGAGGTACGTAGTTTTCTTGGTGCTTCAGGATACTATCGCAAATTTATGCCAAAATTTTCAAAAACTGTTGTGCCCTTACATGCTTTGACAGGAAATGTAGAATTTCAATTATCTAACAAATGCGATGTGGCTTTTGCAGGAATCAAGAAACTGATCTCAACAACACCAGTATTGAGAGGGCCAAATTGGGAGATACCATTTCAGATCTCAATCGATGCCTCAAACATTGCCATAGGTGTAGTTCTGGGACAGGAAGAAGAAAAGAAACCCTACGCCATTTATTTTATTAGCAAGAATCTAACTCCAGCCGAACTTAATTATACAGTAACAAAGAAAGAGTTCTTAGCTGTTATACATGCCATCAATAAATTTCGTCATTATATAATATGCTATCTAGTTATCTTGTATACTGATCATTCTGCCATTAGATATATAGCTAATAAACCAATTACTAATGGATGGGTCACTCGATGGTTTTTATTATTGTAGGAATTTGATATTACCATCAAAGATCAACCTGGGAGAGAAAATCTTGTTGCAGACTTCCTGTCCCAATTCCCAAAAACAAATGATTCATTAAGAACTGAGGATCAATTCCCAGATGAGCATATGTTTGTTGTCGACACAATACCACCTTGGTACGCTAATGTAGAAAAATATCTAGCAGCGGTAATATTACCAACACATTTATCATCTAGGGAAATATGACTAATCGTCGAGCGTAATGCACGATTCACTTGGATTAGTGGATATATTTTCCACACAGGAGCAGATCTCCATATCCGGTGATGTGTACAAGAGGACAAAATCTATGACATATTGAAAGCAGGACATGACAAGCCCTATGGGGGGCATTTTGCATACTGCAAGACTGGACACAAAATCTTACAGATGGGCTATTATTGGCCCTCAATATTTAGAGATGCCAAGAAATATGTCCATACATGCGACAACTGCCAGCAGATGAGGAAACTAGGTTAGGCTGATGAAATGCCCTTAAAAACACAACTAGTTGTAGAACCATTTGAAATATGGGCACTAGACTTCATCGTCCCCTTTAATCCAAAGTCAAATCAAAGGGCCTATATTCTCGTTGCAATGGACTACATGACCAAATGGGTAGAGGCGGAAGCTTTACCAAATGGAACAGAAGAAGTAGTCATCAAATTCATTTTCAAATTGTTTGTACGGTATGGACTACCCAGAGAAATAATTACTGATGGAGGGTCACAATTTACAGGACATAGAATCACAACCACCCTGGACAGCTATCACATCAAACACAGAGTTACTTCTCCATACCACCCACAAGCAAACGACCAGGTAGAAAGCACCAATAAGGTCCTATAGGCAATTCTGACGAAGAATGTCTCAACAAACTGACATAATTGGGCTACCAAGCTCCCAAATGCCTTATGGGCATATCATACAACCTGGTGTAACACCACTGGCTACTCTCCTTATCATCTACTCTATGGTAAAGAACCCATCTTCCCAATAGAATTTGAGATCAAGACCCTAAGAATGGCCCAGGAAATTGGACTAATTATAACAGAAGCACATAAACAATGCCTTCACTGACTCAACGAATTGGATGAAGCATGCTTGTCTGTTGTGGAGTGCACATATGTTATCCAGCGACAGAGAGAAACCTGGCACGACAAACATATCAAGAAGATATCATTCAAGAAAGGTGACTAGGCGCTTCTCTATGATTCCAGATTTCAGGATTTCCCCGAGAAATTACAGACACGATGGCTAGGGCCGTATGAAATTAACAGAGTCCATGATAATGGCACGGTTACTTTGAGCACCATCAATGGGTCTAGATCACCCTTTCTAGTCAATCGACACTGGTTGTGACTTTACCACCAACCACCTTCAAAAAACTCTTTCTATCAAGAGGTAAGCAAAGACCCTACTGTGTAGATTTTGGCTGGCTGGGAAGGTAACCTAGCCACCCCAACCCCATAAAAGATGTATCCTGTGTATACTGTACATATTTTTCCAACTGAATTGTTAGTTTTTCTTTATTTTATGAAAATTCATCTAGGAAACAAGAATAAGGACAGATAACTACAATTAGCACCTTCTTCTGTTCCTTACTCTCATTTTGTTTTATCACATGGACTCTGTCTTTTACATATCTGCACATGTTGTTCCTTTTTTGTGTGTCCATTGTTCCTTTGTGAATGAAACAACTTCTATTCCTTTTTCATGTGTCCACTGTTCCTTTGTGAACGGAACAACTGCTATTCCTTTTTCATGCGACTATTGTTCCTTCACGCGCGACTGTTGTTCATTTTTTAATAGAACAACTGTTGTTCCATCTCGCGCGCCTACTATTCCTTTCTTTGAACGAAAAAATTGTTGTTCCTTTTCGTGCAACTATTGTTCCTTCATGTGCGCCTACTGTTCTTTTTTGAATGGAATAACTATCGTTCCTTTTCACGCAACTACTTTTTTAATGGAACATCTGTTGTTCCCTTTTCACGCACCTGCTGTTCCTTTTTTGCACACCTGTTGTTCTTTTTGAACGGAACAATTACTATTCCCTTTTGTGCAATTGCAGTTCCCTTCTTTACCATTCAAACGCTATCCATTCCTCCGGAAGTGTGCCTTTCATCAATTAATTTTCACTAGCACTGTTTCTAATCGTCATTATAATGATTTGTTATTATTTTGTAAATGGTCTCTCACACCTTAACAAAAAAAATTCATGGAATAATCTCTCTGAAATATCTTAAACCTTGTTCATAATCAATCACCACCCTAAGTTGCTCCTTTACCCTCATATATACAAATATACCTGAATGATATTCTACCTCTATATCATAAGGGGTCTTCATCACACTTTTACTTGAAATCTCTATACTTCCTTATACCATCCCTTAATCTTAAGGAGTAGATGAGCCTCCCTAAATAAACACTAAAAAAAAAGAAAAAAAAAACATATATATATAATATAATAAAATTTCCCCATAAAAGAATAGGGGGTATCATCACGAGCCAATCTACCACGATCATATGATACTAACGAAAGTGACATTCCCACTATCGCTACCACACCAGGGCAATGGCCTTTGACACTTTTTTGTCAAAGGACAAGAGGTCTCATCATGAGCTGGCTTGTTCACTTATGTTACAATCTAGTGAGTGGCATTATCATCATTTGGCCACCAAACCAGGATAATGGTGTTCATGGGAAAAGACAATTCAAATATTTATTAAAGACAAAAAAAAATATGCAATAANTTCATAAAATAATAGGGGGTCTCATCACGAGCCAACCTACCACGATCATAGGATACTAATGAAAGTGACATTCCCACTATGGCCACCACACTAGGGTAATGGCCTTTGACACTTTTTTTCATAGGAAAAGAGGTCTCATCATGAGCTGGCTTGCTCACTTACGTTACAATCTAGTGAGTGGCATTATCACCATCTGGCTACCAAACCAGGATAATGGTCTTTTTTAGAAAAAAGATGATTTGTATGTTTATGAAGGATACAGACTCAGCTATGGGTTAAAAGGAAACCTTACTGAGGCTATGGACGTCTGTAGGCAGTAGTGGCTCTACCTATGGTATGGAAGATTATCTCAAAATACCAAGTTTTTGCATGTCTCTAGATCTCCTTTTATCAAAAAATAAAATAAATAAATAAAAGTAAAATAAAATAAAATAAAAATAAATAAAATGAGGCTATCATATCAATTATACTCAATCACCGGGAAAAGTAACAATATTATGTTATGTGGAATATTAAAAATATAATGAACAGATTTAACTTACTTTCGATTGATTTCTCCATAAATCATTTTTGCACATAGGTGTACTAACTTTATAAATTCCACACATCAAATGACTATCGTTTAATTGATTTTTGGTGGCATGTGTCTTTTTGAAAATGATATTTGATTATCCCTATTGACGGCGGCGATGCAATCATTACCTCTTACCTGAGAGTACCCCCACTCATTGCTTCCACCTACATTGATGGTCAAGGACGACCTCTACATTAATGAGGGGGATGCTCGGCACACTTCCCAACTAGCTGTAATGATTGCAATTAATACAAAACCCATGTCTTTATACATTTTTCGTCCCTGATATTTTCCATTTCTGGCATCTATTTTTCCAAAGCTGGTCTAACCAAATTCGTAAACATGAAAGATAGTCGTTCTTTCTTCTCACAGAAATATGGGTGGCAGAAGTGTGTGCAGAGAGCCGACATTACTCTGGGTTACAGAACAGGTGAGAGAAATCCTACATCGCCTAGGGTGGATATAATACTTCAACCGCTCGCAAGGAGATGACACAAATGTCACTTTGGAATTCTTTCAAAACCTACAAGGTGAAATCTCTATAGTGCAGGGTATATGAATACCAGTCACCTCAGAAATCATAGAATAGGTCACAGGCCTCTCTAACACAGGTAGTCAATGGACATGGAAATACACGAAGCTGAGGGAAGCCGTGGAATATTTCATAGAACCGGGGGAAGAATTGGACAAAAGAGATAGGGGACTAAATCCTAATACCCTCAATGAACCATGGAAGGAATTGGTGGGGATAGTTCAGCGCTACATCACCTGTGATGGACGGTACAATGTAATTTGGCCACGCCATCTTAAATTGCTGGCAGCCTTGAAGAAACGGTTAGTACTTAACCTTCCTTTCTTCCTAGATATCGTATTACATGAAGTCGCTTTAAGGACACAAAAGTCCAAAGACCCTATTGTTTTTATTGGCCATCACAAGCTAGTTAAATTGATAGTGGATAAAGCATTGAGTCAAACTTAGTTTACTTGGGAAACTTTGATTGAGGGCAATAGACCTCCACAATTGGAGCAGGCGACCACCACCCAAAGGTAAATTTCACCACTTCAGACTGAAATTGAACTAGAACTTGCCCAAACCATTGAGGGCTATATGTCACCACCTTAGATTGAAGTTGAACGAGAACCTACCCAAACCAGTGAGGGTGATATTTCACCACCTCAGATTGAAGTTGAACCAGAACCTACCCAAACCAGTGAGGGAAATATTTCACCACCTCAGATTGAAATTGAAGCAGAACCTACTCAAATTATTGAGGCCAGTAGACCTCCATAATTGGAGTAGGCAACTACCACCCAAAAAGAAACTCCAGTGCCCCAAACTAAAGTTGAAGTAGACCCTGCTCAAATTATTGAGGCCCAAACCTCACAGACACAAGCAATAACAAAAAAAAAGAAGAGAGCAATGGTTTCTCTTAGATCCCTCCCTAAGAAAAGGAAGAGAAGAAAACAAATCCAGGAAATAACTAAAGTAGTTCAGGATGCAACAGAGCACCCTGAAGAACCTCAGAATGTCATGGAACAACCTTTACAAAAAAATATTCAAGACATTGACTAAGCAGGGTAGACAACATAAAAAGATAATCAGGGAAACACCCAACTTGCATCAAAGCACATGGAAAAACACTTTTTAAAGAGTTATGAGATAGAAATGGCTCAGGTTCTGGGGAACTTAGGAACCTCAACTAACAGGCATGAACATAATCTGGAAAAAGAACCAGAACCAGGCTCCTCTTCAAAACTTGTTGAAGACTTTCCTGACACTGAAATGTCCTTTCCAGATGACACAACATAGGAGGAATTTAATTTTGAATAAAGAAACCCCCTTGAACAAACAAATCACTTGGAAGAAGCAGAGGGACAACCATCTGCTGAACGAAATGAAGAAGACCTCGAGATTCCCCATAGACAAAAATCAGCCAAAAGTTAGAAACGAATTAAGAAATTAAATAAAAAAAACTAAGTGCCAAAGAAGAAGGCTAAGAGGGTTGTAATACTAAAGTAGAAAGTGGAAAATCTCAAGGATATTATCAAAGAATTGAGAAAACAGTTGGAACTAGTAGACAAGGTCCACAAGAAAAAGAAAAACAAAAGGGGCAGGATGCAAGGAAGAAACCCTCTTCCTAAGAAAGCAGCTAGTACAACTTATATAGGAATACAGACAGATCCTGAGGAAGTAATGGTAGAAGAAGCAACAGGTCAGGATGAAGATGTAATTCTTGAAGAAACACAAGAGATGGTCGATACTGAGATACAGACAAACACTTTGGTTTTAGAGGAAACAACTCAACTTTTTGAGAAAAATGCTACTATTAGGAGACTAGAAGAAGAACTACTGCAGTCCTAGCAAAACTTGACTCAAAACAGAGGTGAATTATTGACGATAATAGGGTAATTTCAGGAACAGAGTATTATCATGAATAGAATGGAGGCAGATCTTGCACAGACCCAACAAGCACTAATTCGCTCCAGAGAAGAAATGAATGAATATCAAACATCCCAGTCTTGGGCATAGGGTGCCATCATTCATGAGCTAAAAGAAGAATTGGAACAAGCCCAACAAGCATTGATTCAATCCAGAGAGGAGATGAGTGTTATGGAAGAACACCAAACATCTCAATCTCAGACACAAAGTGTCATCATTGATAGACTAAGAGCAGAACTTACACAAGCACAACAAGCATTGGTCCAACACCAACAGGAAATGGTAACTAGGACTGAATATCAAAGGGTTGTCAACAAATTGAAAGATATGATAGCAACAGAGGGAGAAACTTATACTGCACTTACGAGAGCCCAAGAGAAGACCAAAAAGGTGCAAACCCAATTGGAAGAAGCTTTGGAGAAAATCAAACACATATGTGATGTCTATTATGATGCCATCAATTGCAAATCCCCTTCCACTAATTATGTTTTATTCTTGATGGAACGGTATTTATTGTTGAGTGTAAAGGCCATCAGAGTAGGTAAACCCACTTCCTTTGCCACTATTCTAGAATTTATTTCATGTTTCAGAGATTAGGAAGAGAAGGTACAATATCTTCTGTGTGAATTATATTTCCATGATCTTAGTTTGGATGAAGTTAGAGGAGACAACCCTAGCCTCTTTATAAAGGACATTCAATTTCAGGCATTCCTGTCCTTTACTAGGAACCAGGTCAAATGGGGTAAGGCTCACAAAATGTTCATGAACAGAGAAAATGGCTTAGATCTTTGGATTAGAGGAGAGCCTCCAAAATCCCTTCTATCCATCATGCGACACAAGAACTTCATGAAAAGGGAAGGAGTTGTGGACTTATTGGCTCCTATCCATTTACATGTCATCCTCTCAGGTATCACATATTTTAGAGAATTCAAGGAAGAAGCTCTTGCTGCCTCCAAGCTAAGATGAGATGTATCCTCTGATGAGGTTAAAAGTAGCGAACCCTTTGGATATAAAAATTTCTTTGCAACAACCTTCAGAGTAGAAATATATGCTAAATTACTCCAGGAGGAAGGACCTGCTTGGATGGGATGCAGGTATAACCCCCCTCTCCTCTAGTTTTCTCTAGAAGTTTACTAGAAGGATTTTCAAATTAATAAAAAGAGATAGGAAGCCGTTTTTTATGAAATCAAAAGAAGCCATGGTTTCAGGAGACCTGGTGAACCCACTTTTCCTCCCTACAACATAACTGGTTTACATGAAAGACTCTAGCTTGCATGAGGACATGAAAGAAGGTAAGATGGGGGGTATGTTGGGTTACAAAAAGGGTATAAATATCTTCCTTTTTGTCCACAGTTTATGATATCATTCTGATTGACTTTTCAATTAATTAGGAATAAATAGGAAAGAACATGTTTAATATGTCTCTTAGAGTTTTTATTTAAGTTTTATTAAATAGATTCTAAATTATGATTGTAATGGTTTGATTTTGTTACAGAATTGGAAAAATAACTGCAAAAGATAACCAAAGAGATTTTGGCTATGCACAAGCTATTGGAGATTGAAGACTTTTTAGGCGCAAAGCAGTTTGAAGATAATGCATTTGCTATATTGTAATTTTATAATAGTAAATCAATCCTAAGGATCTTTCGATCCTCAGGATAGCTTGATTTTCCCAACTATTGTAATATGTAAGAGGATAATAGATCCAGAAAACATATAGAAAAAATCGCATTTTAAGTATTCAGATTCAGAATTGCCCTGCATGAGCCGTTGTTGTAAATGTTTAGCCAGTTATGGAATCAATGAAATTTTTGAGCATTTTTATCACCCTTGTATTCTGAGTTTCTCGTAGTAGTACTTCTGAATACCGAGGGCCCAGTCTGAAGAAGCTACTGTCTCGTTCTGTAATTATATCAGTTCAGAGTTTTGATTTCTATTTCATGATTCAAATTTCTTTTAATTGCATGAGTGTATCAATGAATTGATGATTGTTTGGAGAAGACAGACATTTCCTTAAGTATTCATGGTTGTTGTTATGATTCCCATTTCTGAAGATTGTTGCTTGACAGTTCCTCACATTTTCATTTGCGCTGTTTCTTTGCTTTAGATTTAAAATTGTTGTTCCTTTCAGTTAAAGTTACATTAGTTGTTCCTTTCAGTTAAGGTTATGATAGTTGTTCCTTTCTGTTAAAGTTACATTATCTATCCCTTTCAATTAGAATACAGTTGTTATTTCTTTCCACAGATAAAGTAATTCGCTATGTCCTTTCCAGTAATTAGAATTCATGATTGATATATTAAATGTGCAAGTCCTTTCTTAGATTCAATTACTGCTTTATAGTTAAGTGAATTCAATGAGATTAATTAGCTCCTTTCATTTTACAACATCTTAGTAATCAGATTTCAATTTCTTTTAGTTCTTAGAATCTTTGGTGAATGTTTGAGGAACTTGATTGTTGATGAACTCAGATCTGGTTTAGCTACACGATTTTAGGCTACCTGCATAAAATTTGCCGATATTCTTGAGATAAAAGACGAATCCCTAGGTTGATAAATTAATGTTAAACTAAGGTTGTTTTTAGGACATGTTTAGAGCGCAACACCTACCATCCTCAAGCAAATGTGCAAGTCGAAGTCACCAAGTGAGAGTTAGAAAACTTCATCACCAAAACATTGAGCATGAACAAGAAATATCAGTCAAAGAAACTCATAGAAGCAACATGGGCATACAAAATTACATGGAAAAATATCATATGGATTACTCCTTTTGAATTAGTCTATCGAAAAAAATCCTTCTCCCTATTGAATTTGAATATCATACATTGAGAAAAACAACTAAATTAGACATGAATTTACAATCAACAAAAAGGGAAAGGTTTATCCAAGGGTAAAATCATGAAGATGGGTAACACTTTTGCTTGATTTATGACAATTGTTTTTTAATTTTAACAGGTTCTTCAACTTCCAGTAAACAAAGTATTTTTTTTATTTAGAATTTTACCTTGCTGTAAAAACAAAACTTGTGAAGAATTGTGTTAGCTTTCTACTGACTATTTTTCATTTTTTTTATTTATTGAGATTTGATATGTCGATTTGGAAATTGTTTGATAGTATGTTCCTTAAAAATGAAGGGAAAGATAATGAGTTATTATTTCCCACAACAATGTATCCATTATTAAACTTTTTTTTTTTGACAAATGAAATAAACTACAACAATCTACAAAGACTCTATTCTATGATGACTATAGTTTTGAATCTAATGGATGGATATTATAATTTCTAGAATTTTTTGAAGTTGACCAATCTGAAAAAGTTACAAATTTTAAACACATGTTTTCCTCCACCATGTATCTATCTTAATTTTTACTTAAAAGTAAAATCTAAAAGTACCCTTTTGAAGAGAACAGTTTAAGGATTACAAATATAAATTTTCCATAATTTTCCACTGTGCATTTTTAGAGATATGTTTTTTTTTATTTCACTGAATCATAATCTCACCTAAAAATATTATGCAGTGAGGTTTTTATAAAATTAAATAAAATTAGATAAAAACAATGAAAATGAAAAACATTATACCCAATGAAAGTAGATTCAATTTTAAAAATGTTTGTATCAATTTTGACACTAAATTTTGAGTATTTTTAGGAGTCCTCTACCTCCAAAGATGAAGTAAGATTGTCAGAATTTACAATTTCCTGCAAACTATCCCATTTTCAGGTTTTCAGCCGAAACCTAGTTTTTAGCGAAATCCGTTAAAAATAAAATTTTCGGCTGAAATATGCTAACCACGAGAAAGTAATTCATCCGAAAAACATTGTAAATGAATTTTGAGGGTTCCATTAAATTTTACGTGCAAATATTCGACTGAAAAAATTTCTAGCAACATTTTTTCGGCCGAAAAATTGTCGCTAGGAATTTTTGAGACCCAATTGTCACGAAAGTGTTACACAACTTCATGATTTTACCCCCAAATAAATGCATTAGATGAGCGTAGGATGAAATCCCTCTTCAGTACTGAAGTGGTGCAACAACAAAGAAAATAATGGCATGACAAGAAGATTAAGTACAAGAAGTTGAAAGAAGGAGATTGGGCTCTATTATATGACTAAAGGTTTAAGGACTTCAAAGGGAAATTGATGAATAGTTGGTTAGGACCCTGCATTATTAAGAAGTGTTATGTTAATGGTTCAATCCATATCAGAACCGTTGATGAGGAAGGAATATGCCTACTAGTGAGTGGATTCAGACTAAAGATTTACAATAATCCATTGAAAAAAGAAGATTTTATAGCAACAGTAAGGACACAAAATGTGGATGTGATTGATAGAAACGATGCTCTCAATCCATACCAATAAATAAATATGAATAAAATAAAAAGGAATAAAAATCCTAGATGAAAACCTCCTAGAGGAATCTAGGACATATATCTGGGTGAAAACCTCCAATGGAGGCAGTCTCAAATCTTAGGAATAAATGACTATACTCACCAATAAAAACTCCCAAAGGCTTGATGTGGTAGGGCATTGGTGAAAACCAGTGATGGCACTTATGCCTTTGAAAAAAGGAATAAAAAAGAGAAAAGATGAAAAAAAAAAAAAAAACAGGAAAGTTTTTATGCTAATGTTTTGTTTTTCAGGTATCCAACACTTCATTACTACATCCATCTACATAGGAATACAATCAACATTCAACAAAAACTCAATAAGGTTGTAAGAAATTTTCAATTTTCTTTCATCATCCATACATAACATTTTCCATTATATCCATTCAATTAACCATGATTTTCATTCTCATCATTCATACCGCTTTCCATATCCAAAAATGTACACTCTACCCATTTATTTCAACAAAAGTAACATATCAAGTTATTATAGAGGATCATTCTATAGATCCTACAAGATCAAGCTACATGGCCATTTATACAAATAATGGTAGGTAATTAAGAGTCAAGATCCACAAAAACAATTCAAATATTAATATCAATAATCAAACCACCTTCTCCAACCATGTTGTTTATTGGATACACCCTTGGGATAACAAAAATAAACTTCTACAGGGTACTTTGTATCCTGTAGAAAATATTCAGAACATTCGAAACAAATATAAAGGATACTTTGTATCTTGTATAATGATTGGAGACCATGATATTCCAATGCATTATATATATGATCTCGAGGAGTATGTCAAAATAACCTGAAGACAAATAACCATTAAAATTACTCTAGCCACCTCCCACAAAAAAATTAATATCCATGCAAAGGAAAACAAGGTAACATAATTATCTACCCTCTCGATATTTATTTAAGATTCTTACAAATTTATCTATGCTTATTTCATATGGTCTAAGAATTTATAAATTCTATATGGTGATAAGAACAAGGATGTTGATGTCTTATCAATGAGGGGGGTGCCCATAATTCATGCCAAGATTCAAATTGGCATGTGGATATTAAGTGATTTAAGCAATGGATCATTACTATGAGTTGAGAGCAAGAATTATGGAGTAATGAGAACACCAAGTTGACAACTGTGACAAGACAACAGTCCAATGTGAGAATCGGGGTCATAATTGGGAGTTAAAGAGAAATCAGAGCACCATTTTTAATTCAAAGGTTAAATAGGTAGTTCAATCTATGCAAAAGTAAGAAAGAATGCTCACATGTGAGAAAGAAAAGAAGAGAACTTAGTCAAAGGATTAAAATAATGCCTACAGAAGTAGAATCACTATAGGTAGTCATGAAACCCTAGGAAAAGAAATAGCTCTAGAACCTCTACATTTTCTACATTTATTTCAATGTTTATAGTTTTCTATATGTATGGTCATTGATGGAGGTCTTATGGGTTATTGAACAACATGAAAATCATATCCTGTAGAAACCCAATTTTTTCCACAATCACAGTCTTGTAGAACACAATTCTAAAAGAAACTAATTCTCCATGTGTTAAATTCTCCTTAGTTGTTGTCAAAGATCTTATTTTTACATACCTATGGTCAAATCCTTTTTGCACTAGAGTTTTTGTCAGTATTTGAGAAATGCATCCTATAGAAACTTGCTTTGCACAGTTCCTGTAGAAATATGTTGCTACATGAACGAATGTAAAGAAACTTACTGACCTGGTAATTGTTAAGGAAACCCTCATTTTTTCCTTTCTTTGAAGCAAACCCTTCTTGGAATTATAACCACCATGTTTTCCTGAGTGCAAAACTTGAGTTTTCATACTCTCTAAAGGAACAGTGCAAATTGAACATTCTACAGGAAATCGATAACCAATCCTTCTCTTCTTTTAAAAAACTCAATTTATCATTTTGAAACCATTGGATCTAGATTCAAAAGGAGAGAGCCAACGTAACCATCTAGGGTTTATGAAAACCATGAGATACAAGAAATGTTTCATAGATGTAATTGGCTGGGATATTTTGAGAGACTCGGGGGATATGATGATGAGGTAGGAATAGAGTTTTCTTAGAATTTACAAAACATAGAAGAACAAGAATATGTAAACATAGTAGGGGGACTAGTGATTAGAATCAATGAAGCTTCCATAAGCACGGTATCTAGTCTACCATTAGGCTTCCCTTGGGATAAAGAAGAGAGGAAAGAGGCCATTAATTCCAAGAAGGCATTCTTCCTCCCAAATGAAAAACATGATGAGGAAAAAAATTGCATCAAAAGGGAAATCCTTTCTCACCCATGGCCACAGGTGGCCTATCATATAATCAAATACATCACATGCGAAGGAAGAATGAATGTAGTTTATTCTTACCACTTTATATTATTACACTAGCTTAGAGATCTTCCAAATTAGGAAGCATGTAACATCCTGCTCTTGCGCACTGAGTGAACTTATTCTTTGAGGACACTTGCTCGCAAGTGATCCAGATTATTATGCTATTAAAACATAGATTTTGATTATGAGGCGTTATGGGTTGATGACATGTTGTTTTACTGCATTGACATAGATAGGTGCTATTGATTCAGTTTTACTGAGTGTGTAGGATTTTGTACCTTGAGGATGCAGAGACATTGATGTAACCCCTTGGACTTTGGATTGAGTTGGGGAGTGAACCATTGGGGTTTGATTGTTTTATATGCGATATTAGTGCATCTGATTAGATGATATGATTATGGATATATTGCTGACATGATTCGTTGATGATGCAGGCTGACAATATCTTTCCAACCATACTCACATGTGGAGTAGAGGGGTCATGCACGACTACCAGAGATGTTGAGGGAGAGGTGTGGACAACAACCCTTCCATAGCCTACTAGCACTCCTGTCGTGGCTGGAACTATAGGTTAACATTTACCTAGTTTGAGAGGACCATTGATGCTATGAGGGAACACTGCGATAGTCGCTCATGATGATTATAAGGGGCGCACAATAACGTGGGGGAATTATTCCTTAGAGGCCCTTAGTCTCCCACAACTTCACCTGGTGGAGTATTGACTCTAGGGTTTTTTGATGTCTACCAAGTCAGTCAAGAGGTGAGTAGAACCCTTGGAGCACATGGTTCATCCTAAAGGGAACTCCATGCAAGAAAAATGGAAAGAGGAGAGTGGAACCCTTGGAGAACGTAGTGCGTCCTGAAGGCCACATCGCGCAATGGAAACATATGAGGCGAGTGGCACCCTTGGAGCACCTAGTGCATCCTGAAGGGAACATCACGTTGTTAATGATAAATGAATGAACCTATATGGCCTTAGGACGAATAATGTGATAATAAATTTTTAAAACAATTTCCCTAATAAAATGTCCCCCAACATGAAAATTAAAGTCTAGGTCTAAATTATACTGGTGGAAGAATTTTTCAATCCTTTTAAAAAAAAGTATAGATATATTATATTATGATAATTTAAAAATTATTAATTAAAAAGGGAAAAGTTAATATCTACACATGCCAAATTGAGTTCTAAATGAAAAGGGGAAAGAGGGAAATCTAAAATAATTAGGAAACTAGGAAAAGAGGGAAACATAAAGAGAAAAGGGAAACACAATGGAAAAAGCAGAAAGTCAAACTTAGTAAGGTATCTAACATTTAAGAACTTTCTAATTTAAACTGAACTAGCAAATTAATAATGGGGAAAGTCATTAAAACCTGTATGGGAATTCTATGACACCTAGGAGCGATTCTAGGAGTGAATCTAGGTGGGTGAGGGAAATAAGGGTAATTAATTAACTAAATAAATAAATTTATGGAGGAATGAAGGGGATGGGTGACACTTGTACAGGGAGGATTTTTAGGAATTAATTTATTAAAAATTAATTTGAATGGGATTTTGGGAAGGTAAAGGAGTTTGAAACTCTATATAATGGAGGGAGGAGAAGGAGGAATGATCTCTTCTATTTGGCATAACGTTACGCTGCAGAAATCTATACTTGATTGACTTAGCTTGTGGGAGTTAGGATTTGCCCAAAAAAGATTGACTGAGTTCATTGTTGAAGGGACACGATTTTTCTATTTAGTATGTTGACTACGTTGATTGTCGAATGACCACGAGTTGATCCTTCTGTAGTTGTTTTGTCTTCTTATTCTCCTTCAATTTGAGTGTACCCAACATTCTTACTGCCAAACATTAATTTCTATAGCCATGTTGTTGGTCAGATTAATTGCTATGTAACTGCCATGTTATTTGCCAGGCTAATTGCTACAACAATGTCAAGGGACAACAGTTTCCTTCTTAATATTAATTTCCACACCAATTTCAATTGCTTTATCGATGTTAATAGTCAATAGTTCCCTTCTTAATGTTACAGACAACTAGTTATTTTTGGTACAATTATATTAGATAGATGACATGTGTAATTTAAATGATTACAAGTGTTATATTGTAGCATTTTACATTGATGTGGCTAATGTAGTTATATATTGTCATTTGTTAGTTAGATTGTAATTTTGGGGATTATCTTAGAATTACCCTTTTAGATGGTGATTAATGGTTAAATGATTTTAGGAGTATTGACCAAAGTATAAATTAATCTTGCTAAATTAAATCGTAGTTAATGATTAAATCATAATGCAACATTGCCGAACTGATTCACAATTGAGGTTATTTTGATTGAAATTAATGCTTGATTGTATTGTAGAATTGCTGATTGATTCGAAGGTGATGTTATTTAGATTGAAAGTAACGACTATGGTGTAAAGTAGAATGGTTGATTGGATTGTATTAATTCTTAATCAGTTGGTAAGTTAAAGACTAAATTATAATTTATACTTGCTAAATTTCGATGGATATTCAATGTCAAAAACAATTTGTAACTGTTGACTAGTTTAGACTTGATGAACGGGTTGGGTGGTGTTGGTCACTATAATTGCTTAATTAATTTTAAACAACCAAGTGAAACATAAATTATCAACCCAGGGAAGTCTTTTTTTTCAAAGATAGCTGCGCACTATATATGCTCAATTCCAAAAGCACTTAGTGTTGTAGTAAAGAAATCATTCTATCTAACTTGCTGAAATGAACTGAAGTTCTGAATTGTATCACAGGAAAGAGATCTCCCTATTGCAATTCCTTATAGTTTAAATTAAGAATCCTGGATTACATAACATTGCAATGGGTAAGAACAACTATCTTGTAATCAGAGAACAGGACCCTTACTCTCAAACAGAGACTCAGTACTAACACTCTTTCATGAAAGCAATAATGCAGAAAACAATAAGCTCTATCTAACAGAGAACAAAGCTC
>ML802387.1:58030-71476 GCA_009831015.1 Picea engelmannii
AGCATAAAGTAATGAGAAAGGACGTTGTATACCTTGGAATGATCAGATGAAATGATAGTATAAGTCAAAATGCAGGTGATGAAGGGTAAAATAATAGCAAAAAGTATGGGCAAAAAGGGTACAATATGTGGTCCTAACAGGTGGTTGATGAAACCATGAATCCCCTGGTAGTTGTCCTCTTGTGTCTCGTCAACCTTTTGTGTGGGGTGTGGGTATACTCTCCCTATCAGTATTCGACTCCTAATGCATCGGGGTTTTATAGAGTCCTTGAGCCAGATAGCATGTGTTGCGTCAAAGTTATTGACACGTCTATCATCGGGGGACGACATGATTCCTGATGAGGGGATCATGGTGTGCCCTATTTGGATAATAGTGAATGATAACTTGGCCGAAGTTGGTTCCTTCCGTGTGAGTGTTGTCAAGCATTGTAAGTTCTTTTTTGCGCATGGGTTGAACGCCTTGATGCTTTTGGTTCGCGCACCTTGAGGTTCTAGTCTTTGTTCATCAAAGTCATTGTGTTAGGAGGGGGATGTTTTCCCTTGGCTTGTAGGTGAGGTCCTGTTGTGTTGGACGGGTAGTCGTTTCTCCTTGTCTTAACACATGTTTTACCCCGTTTCTCCTATGCTAGTGTGTTGAGTCATAGTTGCTTGTTGCCTAGACTGCATGCTTACGTTCGTCGTCAATGGTGAGGAAAATTGTTGTCATCATCGCCTTCTTTCCCTAAAAACAAGAAAAAAATTAAAATTCCACTTTTGCCTCGCTTGTAGTCATAATGAACGGGCGGTTACATATGGTATCAGAGTGGGTTCAACCCACCACTTGGGATCACTACAACTTTCATTGATATGATTGATTATAATGTTGCTAACTAAGTTGACTTGTACTCATGCAGGTAATCATGGTTAGAGGATGCCACACAGGCAGATGACGGGGTGCTAAGGGAGGAGGCATGATGCCTCTAGTAGCATCCATGCCTGAGGGGTCTAACCCCTAGGGAGACGAATAGGTTCTTGGGCAGGAGTAGATAGCAGTAGGTGATGTGGTCGGAATGATGTGATCTTTTTAGTGCATGTCTAAGGCATTGATAAACCATTGGGACAGAGATGAGGCGAGAGCACTAGAACCCCCTGAGGGTCCACCGCACGCTCCGGTCGGTACTAGTGGCATTCACTGTGAGCTCAAGAAGTTAAAATTTCTCGAGTTCTTTGGTACCCCAGACGTCGTAGTCGTCGAGGCATGGTTGGAGAATATGGTGATGTGCATTGCACTTCGCGACTATACCTCCAACATGAAGGTTCACATGGTGGTATTTCAACTGAAGGGGAGCACTCTTGTATGGTGGAATATGCTCCTACCACAAATGAACATGGCCGTCGAAGACGTGTCATGGGAATTGTTTGAGGAATGGTTCTGAGAGAGGTACCTATCAGAGGAATTCATTGAGTGTCATCTCAACAAGTTCAATGCCTTACGACAGGGCGGTCGTATGGTGCCTGAGTACAAGGCCCATTTTATGGAACTGCTTTGGTATGCTCCGCACCTTAATATTGAGAAACTTAAGGTCAATAGGTTCATGTTTGGCCCTATTGGTAGATTACATGCAAAGGTTAGGATTTTTATGCCTCAAACATTACATGATGTCGTCCAGAAGGCCCTTTTAGTAGAGGAGGAGCTTATCAGTGGGGGTTAGAGCATGACTCTAGTGAGACCAGCAAGGCAGGTGTCATCTGGTGCACAACAACATTAGACACCAGCCAGACATACATCAGTATATCATGGCTTCTAGAGGGGATCCACTTTCACTACACCTCGACGACCGACGCCTCAGCAAAGGACACCTTATCGGGGACCACAACATCAGCAACAACATCAACCACAATAGCAACAGTTTAGGCTTGTTCCACAGAACAAAACAAGATTCCAGGCCAATGGGTCGTCAACTTCTACTTTGGGTGCGAGGAGTATTGGACCGAAGAAGGGGTGTTGGACATGTGGGGAGCCACACTACCAGCGTGACTACCTAGTGGAGAGGACTAGAGCATCTAGATCAGCTAGACCCACTACCATGGGATATATGGGCAAGGCCCATCTGATTCATGCAGTGGTGAATAACCTCCATGCCAATCACCAGTCGACTATGCTTGATACGTCAAGTACCGTCGCTGACTAGACCCTTAGTATTTTGATAGATCCCGGTGCTACTGAGAGATTCATTTCATGTGCAGCGCTAAAAACGATTAAGGTAAAGGTAGTCGAATAGGATGAGTTTAACTTTGTAGAGATGGATTCGAGACCCAAATAGAAGGTTGGAGGAAAGGTTTTGGGATGTACCCTTAACCTAGGAGAGTTTGTCACCAGGGCAAACCTGTACGTCACGATCTTAGGATCTTATGATGTCGTGATTGGTATGGACTGGTTGGAATCACATGAGGCAATACGCAATTGTAAGATGAAACAATTGAGCTTGGTCAATGACGAGGGACAGAGACGTGTGATTGTAGGTCGAAGCCATGGATTTTCCCTGAGGTTCATCTCTTCCTTGCAAATATAGAAGAGCATGGGCAAGGGGTGCAAGATTTATGCGATCCTTGTGTTAAACAAGAAGGGAGTAGTGAAAGGTCTAGAACACCTTCTGGTCGTGAGAGAGTTTGCAGATGTCTTTCCGAAGGAGTTACCTGGGATGACGCCAGAGAGGGAATTGGAGTTTACTATAGACCTAAATCCGGGGACAAAACCAATATCTAGAATTCCTTATCGGATGTCGACCGTGGAGTTACAGAAGTTGAGAATTAAAATGAAAAAATTGTTGGACCTAGGACTAATACGTCCAAGTGTTTCACCATGGGGTATGCCTGTTATTTTCATATGAAATAAGGATGGGTCATGGAGGCTCTGCATTGACTATCATCAGTTGGACAAGGAAACGATCAAGAATTAGTATCTGTTAACAAGGATTGATGATCTATTCAATCAAATGAAGTGTGTGACGGTGTTCTCAAAGATTGACTTGCGATCAGGATACCACTAGTTATGGATTAGGGAGGATGGGCTCCCTAAGACCGCCTTTAAGATGAGTTTTGGGCATTACGAGTTTACTGTTTTACCCTTTGGACTGAAGAACGCCCCAGGGGTATTCATGAGTTTGATGAACGGGGTGTTCCAAGTATTCATTAATGATAGTTTGATTTACTCTTGGATGACGGAGGAGCATGACGAGCACTTGGGCTTGGTAATATAGTGTTTGCGGGAGCACAGATTGTATGGGAAGTTGTCCAAATGCTCATTTTATCAATCAAGGATTCACTACTTGGGGCATGTCATCTCCGACGAAGGTATCGCCGTGGATCTTTCAAAGGTCAAGGCTATTGTGGAATGGCCTGCACCAAGGAATGTCCCGGAAGTGCATAGCGTCATGGTTTTAGAAGGATACTATTGATGGTTCATCGAGGGATTTTCGAAGATAATAAATCCAATCACAGAATTCCAAAAGAAAAAAATGAAGTTTGTTTGGACCGAGAAATGCGCAGAAGAATTTCGGAGGCTCAAGGATATATTGACAAAAACACCAATACTAAAGGTCCCTGACATGGACGTGGACTTCTTGGTATGCACTAATGCATCCAAGGAAAGCTTAGGTGAAGTGTTGTTGCAATATGGATGAGTGATCACTTACATATTGAGGAAACTGAGAAGGCATGAGGAGAACTACACAAAACATGATTTGGAGTTGTTAGCCATTGTATACGCCTTGAAGGTTTGGACACACTACCTTGTTGGAAAAAAATTTGAACTAAAGACGAACCACTATGGACTACAACACATCTTTATGCAAAGTGATTTGAACGCGACAAAGACGTTGTTCAGAATTGCTTAGCGAGTACGACTTCGAGATCACTTATATAAAAGGAACAGTGAACCGAGTGGCAGATGCATTGAGTCAGAGACCACGCATATTTTTGGTGATGCCTCTTTAGACAAATCTATGTGAAAAGATTATAGATTTACAACATGACGATGACTGGTACAAAGAGGTCGAGGGTTTTATCGGACAAAACAAAATGATGGTACCAAAATTTGAAGGTTTTATGTTTGACAACGATAGATTATTGAGGTTTAAAAATTGGATTTATGTACTGCCAAACGACGAGTTGAGGATGTTGATCCTAAGAGAGGCTCATAAAGTCGTATACATGGCTCACCCGAGAGTCATGAAGATGAGGGCAGACCTTAAACTCTTATTCTTATGGAAGGGAATGAATGCATACATAGTCAACTATGTGGCCAAATGTCTAGAATGTGAACGGGTAAAGGCTAAACATAGACACCCAACAAGATTACTATAGCCACATGCTATTCCGGAATTGAAATGGGAGGTTATTTCGATTGATTTTATTGTTTGATTGCAACTGATGGAAAGGAGACATGACTCTATTTTTGTAGTAGTAGACACTCTGACGAAGAGTGCTCACTTTATTCCTATGAATACAACGTATCAGGCACCTGACATTGAAGGGACGTGATTTTTCTATTCAGAACGTTGACTGCGTTGATTTTCAAATGACCACGAATTGATCCTTCTGCAGTTGTTTTGTTTTCTTATTCTCCTTCAATTTGAGTGTACCCAACATTCTCACTGCCAAACATTAATTTCAATAGCCATGTTATTGGTCAAATTAATTGCTATGTAATTGCCATGTTATTTTACAGGCTAATTGCTACAACAATGTCAAGGGACAACAATTTCCTTCTTAATACTAATTGCCACAATGATTTCAATTGCTACAACGATGTTAATAGTCAATAGTTCCCTTCTTAATGTTATAGACAACTAGTTATTTTTGGTACGGTTATATTAGATAGATGACATGTGTAATTTAAATGATTACAAGTGTTATATTGTAGCATTGTACATGTGGCTAATGTAGTTATATATTGCCATTTGATAGTTAGATTGTAATTTCGGGTATTAACTTAGAATTACCCTGTTAGATGGTGATTAATGGTTAAATGAGTTTAGGTGTATTGACCAAAGTATAGATTAATCTTGCAAAATTAAATTATAGTTAATGATTAAGTCATAATGCAACATTACGGAACTGATTCATAATTGATGTTATTTCAATTGAAATTAATGCTTGATTGTATTGTAGAATTGCTGATTGATTCAAAGGTGATGTTATTTAGATTGAAAGTAATGAATATGGTGTAAAGTAGAATGGCCGATTGGATTGTATTAATTCTTAATCAGTTGTCATGTTAAAGACTAAATTATAATTTAGACTTGCTAAATTTTGATGGATATTCAATGTCAGCAAAAATTTGTAACTGTTGACTAGTTTATATTTGATGAACGGGTTGGGTGGTTGACGAAGCCGTGAATCCCCTGGTAGTTATCCTCTTGTGTCTCATCAACCTTTTGTGTTGGGTGTGGGTATAGTCTCCCTGTCAGTATTCGTCTCCTAGTGCATCAAAGTTTTATAGAGTCCTTGGTCTAGATAGGATGTGTTGTGCTAAGGTTATTGACACGTCTATCACCAGGGGACAACATGATTCTTGATGAGGGGATCATGGCACACCCTATTTGGATAGAAACGAATGATAACTTGGTTGGAGATGGTTCCTTCCGTGTGAGTGTTGTCAAGCATTGTAAGTTTGTTTTTGTGCATGCGTTGAATGCCTTCATGCATTTGGTTCACGTGCCTTGAGGTTCTAGTCTTTGTTTGTCAAGGTCATTGTGTCGGGAGGGGGATGTTTTCCCTTTACTTGTAGGTGGGGTCCTATTGTGTCGAGAGGGTAGTCGTTTCTCCTTGTCTTAACGCATGTTTCACCCCGTTTCTCCTGTGCTAGTGCGTTGAGTCATAGTTTCACGTTTCCTGGACTACATGCTTACATTCGTTGTCAGTGGCGAGTTAAACTGCTTTCGTCGTCACCTTCTTGCCCTAAAAAAAAAAAAAAAGAATTTCACTTATTCTTCACTTGTAGTCATAATGAAGGGGTCGTTACAAAGAACATAAGAATTTAATAATCCCTTACTTCCTCCTCCAATGATCAAGGGAAATGAGCCTAAAAGTACAAAAGGAAAACAATATTTTTTAGCAGATTATGGGATCATCAAATTGATAGTTTTAGATTCACTCAGACAATTAAAACACAAAATTTTCTGGGAAGATTTCATAAACATGCATCAACAGGAATTTATAGAGGCACAAGTAACAATGAGTGAGGAGGAGAGGAAAAAGGGAGAATAACCTAAGAAAATCACTGGGCCAAAAAGGTCAAAACAAAAAAATAAAAATTAGAATTTAGATAAAAAAAGACAAGGAACTCGCTAATTATTTGACTAATCTAGGAACCCCCACTGTGAAGCCCTTTGAAATCTCTAGTGAAATATGGGTACATCAAAAAATAAGGAGGTCCAATAGAATCAGGATTCAAGAGAAGGAAATTCTAGTGTTAGCCACTTCACTCACCATCACATCCCAAGTGGAAGAGGTTAGGGACTCTCCTAGTCCAGAACTTCCAAAAGAACCAAAAGGGAAAGAACCTCAAGAGGAGACAATGATTAAATAGGAGACACCACTTGAAGGAACCTATGAAACAAAACCACCTGTGGAAAATCTCCTCTATGCAACCTTTTTAGAATTAGAGAAGGCCAAGGTTGATGTCATCAAGTGGAGAAGGGTGGCAACAGATAATGAAGGAAAACATAAAGAGGAGGCTTCTCAAGAACTAGAGCATGAGCTCCAACGTATGCAAGAAAATTCCCATTATGACTATGAAAAAAGTAGAATACAACCAGAAGTTGGGAGTGGAGAACTAGAAGTTGCAAGATCAATTAAACAAGAAAGTAATAGATCTACATGATAAGAGTGAACATGTGGAAATTATGGAAGCTACAATCAATACAATAACTAAAGTGTCTATAGAGATGTTTTGTTAAAATATTGTGTAACTGCAAAGAATATTCTTATCCCCTTTTGTGGATAAAGATAAAATATATTTATTATTGATTCAATCAATCCCCTTTTGTGGATTGATCATGTCGGGTATTGTAAATGACCAAATCCCCTTTTATGGATTGGTAAAACCCTAATTGTAATAGGATAAATAAGAATTCATCCCAAGAATATATTAAAGAGGCCCCAAAATATATTAAAGGTGGTTATAACCACCCAGAAGAAGAAGTCGGCCCTTCCAGTGAAGAGACACTTCCACACGTGCCAAAATTGTATAAATAAGAGAGCCCAGTGCCTCATTTAGACACATACTCTGCTCACTCATCTAGTGCGCAAGTATTGAAGGAAGCTGCAGTTACCAGTTGCCGGAAGAAGGAAGAGAGAGAGGCATGTTGCTCAGTGTTGGATATGCTTTGTTGTATGATTCATTATCTTGGCATTATATTGGCTATCTATATTAAGGAAGTTTTGCTGGGTTTTCTTCCCCTTGAGGGTTTCCCATGATAAATGCTTGTGTACTCTTGTGATTGTGTTTCTCTCAATGATCTTGTCTATTCTAGTGTTATCTAGTAAATTGAAAGTAACCTAATAATAGCAGAAACTTTAACATGGTATCAGAGCTAAGCTGAAGAGAGCATCTTTCATAGGAAATAGAAAAATGCCAATGTTGTCGTACATGAAAATTAGGGGTTTTATTAAAGTAGGTTTTCAACCTCAAATCCATCTAGAAAGGTGTGCCCTACCTCAAGGAAGATTTTGGCATCCTTAGAACACTTTTTCAGTGGCCACATCTACCAGAAAGTGAAACCCTAGTTTTCACAAAGTACTAGTGTACCAGAGTACCAGAAGTACCAGAAAACCAGAAGCACTAGTCCAGAAATCTGCAAAACAAGTTTGGAGGGGAACAAGTTAGATTTTCTGATATATAAACACACTAGTATACTCGCCTCAGTCCAATGCATCTTTTGGTGATTTCAGTTTTCAAATCCAAGTAATTTGATTTTTTTATTATTTCTATAGCCTAGAGGGCTAGGGTTTCTTCTACAAGAAAGAATGGCTACTAGCATGAGGTTAGAAGATAGGCTGGAAGGATATAGAAACTTCATATCTTGGAAGCATAGGTTGCAGATGATTCTAGAGGAGAATGATCTCCTAGAACATGTTATTGTGGGTGTACCAGAACAATATGAAGAAGAGGAAAAGACCAAGAATAAGAAGAATGAAAAGAAAGAAAAGAGAATCGTGTTAGATTCAGTAAAGGATCACTTGATCCCTCATATATCTGAACTACAGACAGCAAGGCAAATGTATGAAGCACTCAACAGGTTATATGAAAGAAAAGACATTAACCAGAATCTTACCTTAAGAAACAAGCTTCATAATATGAAGATGGACAACTTAGAATCTGTCACATCCTATATTATGAGAGTTTCTCAGATCATAGATCAGCTTGTAGCTATTGGATATGTCATTAGTGACAAAGAAATTGTAACCACAACCCTAAATGGGTTTCCAACATTTTGGATTCCCTTTGTACAAGGAGTGTGTGCAAGAAGCAAGTTACCCAAGTTTGATAAGTTATGGTAAGATTGCACACACGAAGAATCTAGACTTGCAGACCAACATGAGAGAGTAATTGTTGATGAAGAGGAAGCTCTTACAGCTCAAAAGAACAAAAGAAGTTCCTTTAGTAAGAACAATAAAGAAGCTAACTCCGTAAGAGTTCCAGATAAGAAGAGAGATGTTTCAAAGATTAGATGCTACAACTGTCAAAAGCTGGGACACTTTTCCTATGACTGTCCTCAAGGGGAAGGGAAAAGAAAGCATCAAGCACATGTGGCAGAGGAAGAGGAATCTCCTCCCTCAAAGAAAGCTTTAGCATAAATTAAGGATTATGTACTTTAAGTTGAAGATAGTTGATAGCAAAATGGTGGAGTCCGTGGAGCTTCCCCACACAAAAACAAAAGATAAGTATTCATGTTTGTTTTTAGTATCTTGTTTCCTTTAATACTGTATCATTACAAGTTATATTTTTGTGAGAATGTGAATTAACCTCGTTTTATTTCAGTGTCTATGAAGACTTATCAAAGAAAAGGATAAAGATCTAAAATATTTATTTTAGCTATGATCACTCATGAGAGTGAAAAAGAAAGCATATTGTAAGTAAGCTTACAAATCTCAGAAGAAAGAACTTATGCCGTGACTTGCAAACAACACGAGAAGGACGTATGATATGGTGACAGTCAGTGAAGATCAGATAATATCCAATATTTATATAGGAGCAGGAGGATTGTAAAGATGCAGAACAGAAATATTCAAGATGAAGAAAAAGATGGATACTCAGATATAGTGGATGAGATGCAGGTAGCTACAGGTTGCTCCAGTACCGTTCTTATAAATGTAGAGGGAGAAAGTTGATCGAGTATGAAGACAGAAAGAAAGAAATATTCAAACTCAAGAAGGCACTTAGGATATTACAAAAGTAAACTTAAAGGATGATAATTAGAGGCTATTAGCTTGGTACAAGAGGGAGCCATGTCTTTGAGTTCTAAATAAAGGATCGTGATTTGATGCAGTAAGAAAAGCAGATGGATGGTGCCCAGATATTTTGATCAAGATGAAAGATATCTAGTAGATGGATGGTTCCTAGCAGATGGGTAGCATGGTATTATACCATGGAAATATTTTGAACCACAAAAGATTTTTTTGATCCCATAGCTATGTAACACCCTGTTTCCCCCAGCTTGTAACTATAACTGGACTGGCCAAGAACTATGGAAAACTCATAAATGTGAATATGTGGTGTAAATGGACCTTGAGGAAGAGGTTAATGAATGTGAATAACATTTTGAATTTATTGCAGGACTGCTAAGAGGGGATGTGCAGAAAAAGAGACCACGATGGCGGTGGAAGGTACCTGAAAAGGTGGCGTTAACTTCCACCAAGAAATAAATAATGTATTTGGACTCCACTGTCCCGGAGAACCAAAAGCGGCTCGCTGGCCCTGAAATTTAATGCTTCACAGGCTGGTAGGCGGATGTCTTGATGAGGGATGGGATGGTGAACCACCCATCCATAGAGCCGTCCGACCTGATCGACGCGAGGGTAATCGTGCCACACGCAACCTCGCGAGAGGAAAAGGCGTATGGCAGAAGCGATTGAGAGGGCAGACGCAAGGGGAACTCTGGAATTAAGCAGAGTGAGTGATAGTAGAGAGGAAGGATTGCAACCTTCGCTCTTGGTGAATGGCAGATAGAGAGACGCAGTCTCAAAACATCGTGGTCTCAGCTCGGGCGTGGCTAGTGGTAAATCCGTTGGGAGTCATTGAGCCTACGGTTGGGTGGAAACGAGCACCCCTCTCAGTAGTCGCACCCACTTCTAAAGTTATTTATGATAAGTGTTTTGTTCATATTGCATCTTGAAATTCATATGCTGAAATATATGCTCATAACCTGTGAAATGGTGAACAATTACAATATAAGAATGTTTGTGCAGTGTTTTGATAAGTAATTGTTAGATATAGGCTTATAACAGAATGACCACGCATGGCTTATGTTGATAAATGAATTTAATTAGGCATGAGTCGAACTAAGTTAGGCTTCCAGCCTGTTCTCGAGAAGCTGTTTACCCTTATATACCCCCGGGAATGCCTTGGTATAGACCTCTTCACGGAGATTCCCTCCTTAGAAAGGTTCACCAAGAACCCAGAAAAGGGACTTGAACGCACAAGTCTCGTTAATCCTGTACAAGGGGGAATGATCCTCTTAAGGTCCCGAGGTAGCAGTGTAGGGATAGGTAACAAATCGATGAACGAGGTCTCATCGGATGACCCATAGCCATTCACAACCGTTATATTGAAAAAAGTAACCAGGGAAGGTTGTGGTCACAGAGACATTGGTCACATTGACTAAAGACCTAGCCTGGAAGGGGCTAGGGTGGCAGAGGAACGTGTTGGAATCGGGGATCGGTGAACCGAGTTGTTGGTACATCACAAGTGTAAAAACCCCGATAGAAGGAATTATAATAGAAGTATGGGGTTGCGACCATACGAGAGGTGGTTGCATGGACCAAGGCTTAACCTGGACCATCCCTCCATTTAGGAAACGTGTCGGAGATCCGAAGAAAGTCGGGGATCGGCATATCGGGGATTCCGTGGACATGAAATATCTTCATTTCGGAGTCATGAAGTCTGAAACCCCGATGAGTGGGGGCCGGCTATCAGCCCATTAGAGAAGGAGGATGGTGCCACCGTGAGGGGCCAGCTATCAACAAACCAGAGAGTCGAGATTCGGGGAATCGAGCATCCTGTGGACTTATGGACTTTGGCATTGAAAACCCCGAAACTCCAATGAGAGGTAAGGTGGCGGTCATATCAAGGGAGGTCGTATGGACCCCAAAATACTAGCCTAGGGGACTAGTGAACGTTGGAGCTTGTCGGGAATCGGAGGGTCACAGATCCAAGGTGCATATGCACTTCGATATTAGAAAGCTTGAACCCCGACGAAAGGAAAGCCATAAGGCTGCGGTCTTGAGTGCACGGTCATATGGACTAGGAGCCTAGCCAGGGAGGGGCTAAGGCCAAAAAGGAGTTCATCAACGATTAGGAATTGCAGAGTACAAGAACCCTTGACAACGGGAAAGACAAAACCCCGATAACTGAAATTAAGATCAGGGAAGACTATGGTCAAGGTGCAGAAGGCCGTGTAGGAGAGAGAAAGAACCAGCTTATGCTGGGTCTCCCTGGAAATTTAGGGTTTCGAGTCCGACAGAGGACCGAAAAAATTTGATTTAGGTAGTGGGTATGTTACAAAGTGGTATCAGAGCATGGTTACAACACTCGGCCTAATTGGGCGCATGCACGAGTCGCGCATAAACTCCGTTCGAAGCACTCCTACGAGGAGTAACCCCCTAACTTGGCTCTCTGGTCCAGGATTAAAAACTTGGAAAATGAGAACCCGATTGTGTGTGCATATGAAAGAGTTATGAATTTATGCGCAAATTATAAAAATGTATTTAACCCTTGCCTATAACCAGCGTTTGTCTTTTCACTCAAGCGGACGATCAACCGCGGGAATCTACAGACGCAGAGTATGGTGACTCACGAATGGGTGGGAGAAGTCTCCCACAACAAAGATGAAGAGTCTGATGAAAGAAGAGCAATAGGAACCCCTCGAGACCTAGCTGAGACTGTGAGGAGTCTCATGGTCGAATTGCAAAGCTGCAAGGCCGATAATGAAAGGAATATGAAAGAACAAGAAAAGCAAACCAAAATTAATGAAGTCCTACTGTAGAGCTTATTAGACCTACAGCGACAAATGTGGCATGAACCTGAGACGCAGAATCATGGTCGTGTCAGTGGTCACACTGAGAGAAGCACATCCAGAAAGGTCCACCCTAGAGGTAAAGGACCAGTGTCAGATGATTCCACTGAGAAGGAAGCTAGTGATACAGAAGGGTCTTCCTGCAACAGGACTAGTTCCTATTCTTACAGAAAATAGAAGAAGCAAAAGACTTCCAAGAGCCATAAATTTGAAGAATTCAGGAAGGCCAAACCTCCCTCCTTCGATGGTGAGATAAAGAAGGGAGAGGAAGCTGAGGCCTAGCTACTTAGATTGAAGAAATATTTCAGAGTCCATGATTTTTTAGAGAACTTGAAGGCTCGAGTGGCCACTTTCAATCTGAACGGAAAGGCTTCCATTTGGTGGGAAGACCTTAATAACATGAAAGGGATCCGGGAGGAGGACCTGTCTCTGAAAAGGTTTGAGAAGTACTTCTAGAAGAAGTATTTGTCGGAAAGGTATTTCGACGAGAAGGCTAAAGAGTTATATGAACTTAAACTGGGACAACTCACTATGGAGGAATATGTCAACAAATTCCTCGACTTATTTAGATATGTACCCTACATCAAAGCAGAGAAGGTGAAGGAAAAATGCTTCATCAGTGGGTTATCCAAGGAATACCGGAACCGAATTGAATTTGACGAACCAAAGACCTTAGAAGACACTATACGAAAGGCAACATATTGTCATGAACAATATGGACATCGGGAAGAGTCTCGTGGAGACTGGAAACATAAGAGTGGTTCAAGATTTCAAAAAAAGGGGAGAAAATCCTCGGGATTTAAAAACTACAAGAAGAACCACAGAATGAACTTTCCAACCCGGAGTGTACTCCAGCAGAACTTTCCCTCGGTGGACGGAAATAAAACTTCTGGACCTATACCAATAAAGACTGATAACCCAAAGAGGAAACCTTTGGAATGTTGGGATTGCAGAGGAGAGCATCTCCGAAGAGACTGTCCACACCGAAAACAAAACAGTCAAAAAGTCTACAACCTTCTAGAAGCTACCACAGTCAATGATGTGGCAAGGAGTGTGCCACAGATTTATGTAGCCTTGGATAATAACCAAGCTGACCACCAAGCTTCAGTGGTGGAAATAGAAGGTATGATTTTCAACCATCTGGTGTCTGTTTTGATTGACCCTGGTTC
>ML802387.1:71550-84862 GCA_009831015.1 Picea engelmannii
TGTGCCACAGATTTATGTAGCCTTGGATAATAACCAAGCTGACCACCAAGCTTCAGTGGTGGAAATAGAAGGTATGATTTTCAACCATCTGGTGTCTGTTTTGATTGACCCTGGTTCAAATTTGAGTTATATATCCCCTAGAGCTGTTAATAAGTGTAAGCTACTACCACAGAAGCAAACTAAACCATGGTTGGTACAGTTAGCCACTGGCACCAAAAGAAAGGTGGTAGAGGCCATACCAGCCTGCCAATTAATGTTGGGTGAATTCCCCACCCAAGCAACCCTTAATGTATTACCCCTAGGATCATATGATCTGTTGATTGGTATGGATTGGCTGGTTTCCCATAAAGTCAAACTAGACTGTTAGTATAAAACCTTAGAATGGGTGAGCGAAGAAGGAAAAAGGATAACCCTTCAAGGGATCCGAAAACCGGTCTCGATGAGACAAATATCATCCCTGCAAATGAGGAAGTATTGCCGAAAGGGATGTCCCCTATATGCAATACAGGTGTTGAAAACAACCGAAGGTGCAGAACCAAGCCCTGATGATCACCCTATCTTGAGAGAATACCGAGATGTGTTTCTAGAGGAGATATCGGGTCTACCTTCGAGAAGAGACATTGACTTCTCAATAGAAATCACACCTAGAGCGGTACTGGTGTCTAGGACACCCTCCTGAATGAGCACACCTGAGTTAGTTGAACTCAAATTGCAATTGAAAGAAATGATGGACAAGGGTTATATTCAACCCAGCGTATCCCCATGGGGAGCACCAGTCCTGTTTGTGAAAAAGAAGGATGGCACCCTTAGACTGTGCATAGATTACAGACAACTCAATAAAGTAACCATAAAGAACAAGTACCCATTGCCCAGGATCGATGATCTATTCGATCAGTTGGGAGGCGCGTCTATTTTCTCAAAAATTGACTTGAGGTCGAGATACCATCAAGTCCGAATTAAGGGTGAAGACATCCATAAAACTGCTTTTCAGACACGGTATGGTCATTATGAGTTTGTGGTAGTGCCATTTGGGTTGACCAATGCCCCTGCCACTTTCATGTGCTTAATGAATAATGTACTCGATAAATTTTTAGATAAATTTGTACTGGTCTTCATTGATGACATATTAATCTACTATAAGAATAAAGAAGAACATGAAGAACATCTTAGACTTGTGCTGCAAGTGCTAAGAGAGCATCAACTCTATGCTAAATTAAGTAAATGTGACTTCTTTCAGAAGAAAATACATTACTTGGGACATGTTCTCTTTGAGGAAGGGGTAGCAGTAGATCCTGACAAGATCAGGTCTATCATGGAATGGCCTACCCCAAAGGATGTCTCAGACATCAGATCCTTTATGGGATTGGCGGGATACTATAGGAGATTTATAAAAGATTTCTCCAAGATTGGTTGTCCAATCACTGCCCTCCAGAATAAGGGAACAAAATTTCTATGGACACAACAATGTGAAGAAAGATTTCAAACCTTGAAATATCTACTAACCCATGCACCTGTGTTGAAAATTGTTGACCCATAAGATGAATTCCTTGTGTTCACAGACGCTTGTAAAGAAGGGCTCGGAGGAGTCCTTATGCAGGAAGGAAAAGTGATCTGTTATGAATCCTGAAAATTGAATGAACATGAGGTCAACTATGTGACTCATGATCTAGAACTGGCTGCCATAGTGCATGCCTTAAAAATGTGGAGGCATTACCTCCTGGGAAGGAAATTTGTACTTATGACGGATCACTGTGGATTGCGATATTTGTTTGATCAACCAAAGCTCAATGCTAGACAAGCTAGATGGATGGCCCTCCTTAACGAATTTGATTTTGAAATCAAACACATCAAAGGGAAAGAAAATAGGGTGGTCGATGCCCTTAGTAGAAGCATGAGAATGATTCACCTGGCAGCAGTGAGTACCTGTGAGACAGATGTCAAGGAAAGAGTCAGAAATGCACAAGAAACAGATCCCTTCGTCGAAACTGTGACCCTGTACCTACAGAAAGAACCCACTGAAGTAAAGTATGAAGGCTACCAGATGACCGAAGGAGGTCTGCTCACATACAGAGATAGAAAGTACATTCCAAATCGTAACGACTTGAAGAGGTTCATCATGGATGAACTACATAAAAGACCCTACACCGGTCACCCAGGATACCAGAAAATGATTACTGCCACCCTGAAACAATTTTATTGGTCGGGATTGAAGAAGGACGTAGCCAAATATTTGGCCCAATGCATAGAATGCCAACAGGTTAAAGTGGAACATCGACACCCAGCAGGACTATTACACCCTTTACCCATCCCAGAATGGAAATGGGAAACCATCTCCATGGATTTTATCACTGGATTACCAACTTCAGCCAAACATAATGATGCCATTATGGTGGTGGTGGATAAACTGAGCAAGTCTGCTCATTTCATCCCCGTCAAATCGACCTGCAAGGCGATAGATATCGCCCAGATCTTCATGAAAGAGGTGTTCCGACTGCATGGTATGCCGAAAGAGATAATATCTGAAAGAGACAAAAAAATTACTTCCAATTTCTAAAAATCACTGATGACGGGTTTAGAGACCGAATTGTTGTTTAGTACCACCTATCACCCTCAAACCGATGGACAGACATAAAGAGTAAATCAGATATTAGAGGATATGTTAAGGATGCATGTAATGCATCAACCCAAGAAATGGGAAGACTACCTGTCGTTGGTAGATTTTGCCTACGACAACAGCTATCAAGTGTCCTTAAAGATGAGTCCCTTCGAGGTCCTCTATGGTAGACAGTGTAATACTCCAGTCAGCTGGAGTAATCCTATAAATAGGATTTCTATTGGACCTGATATGTTGAAAGAAATGGAACAACAAGTGACTCAGATAAAACAAAATCTGAAGGTCCCTCAGAACCGATAGAAAAGTTATGCTTATCAAAAGAGAACTCCAAGAGATCTCAAAATGGGAGACCGTGTATATCTCAGAATTAAGCCCAGAAGGAGTTCCTTGAAAATGGGAGCTTGTGCCAAATTGGCACCCCGGTATTGTGGACCCTTTGAGGTTCTAGACAAAGTGGGACCTGTAGCCTATCTCCTAGCACTTCCTCCCACAGTAAAAGCACATAATGTTTTACATGTTTCATTATTGAAGAAATATGTACATGATGCTAATCATATAATTGACTGGTCTGTGATCCAGGTGGAACCGGAGGGAGAATTTCTACCAGAACCCCAATGCATATTGGACAGAAAGGAAACCCGGCTCCAGAACAGAACCATTGCACAGGTCAAGCTACAATGGAAACATTTTGGCCCAGATGAGGCTACATGGGAAATGGTGGATGCCATGAGACAGGTGTTATCACTCCAGGAAACTCTCCTAGGCTGTAAGTCGGAGATGCCTGGTAACTAACTCTTTTTGGGAAATATTTTCTTAATAATTGATGTGGTTTTTGGATCAAGATGAATATCTAGGAACTGGACTAATGTTTAAGACTGTCTAGAGATATCAAATATCACAAGGCCTTCTAGGAATGTAATCAGACAAGGTTTGATTAAATGGAAGAGAAGATAGTTGTTGAACTAGATTATACTCATATAAAACAAGCATAATGGGTTTTAGAACTAAGGAAATAACTTATGATTCTTAACTTAATCAATCAGCTAGTGAGATGACAGTCACATGTAAATTGAATAAGCGCCAATAAAGAAATCATTCACTCATAAGATATTAGAGAACAGAAAATAAAAGGTCTGACAACACAACTGAAGGAAGCTTGCAATGTTTCATATATTAAGAATAAGTCTCTTGGTTACAGTAGCAGCATGTAGAACCCAAAATCGAACCCATCTTCTATCCTAAGCTTTATAGCATTACAAAGTAGTTCTGGGATCCTAAAAACAAGGATCAGATATACTAAAAATAGTAACTCAAAATTCAGTTGCAAAAGAAGTGGGATGCTTCCTCAAAATGAGGCCAATCCCAGATTTCTCTCTGTTGATGGTTGGTGTAGTGTAGAACAGCCTCCCAAGGCTAAATGATAACTTTCAAATAAAGACCAAGTCAAATTTGCTGATGTGGCAAGGTGTTCTACTTTTCTGTCTTAATTAAAGATGTCCATAAACCTTTAAAATATTTACTTTCTCCCCAATTTGTCAAAAATAACTGTTGGGATAGACTTTATAATTCATTAGACATTCATTTGAAAAGATCTCAAATTTTTTCATCTCAAAAATCCTTGATCTGTGTAAAAACTCATCCAATCTGGACACACAGGCTTTCTGTGGTTATCTGGGAAAGTTTCTGGGTGAGTTATCTACGGAAAGCACCTCTTTCAGTGGTTAATGAACAATCATCCTGTTCACCTAAACCACCGAAAGTTAAACTTTGAAGAAATTTCAAAATTGCAAAAAATGTTTACCCGGGGTCCTCTTTAATGCTCAAGATTTCTTAGATGCTGCAGCCCTGGTTCGTGCAGACCTACGAACTTTTACTGGTTGTGTAGGGAGCTCTGGTGTATCCATTATGGTGGTGGATAAATTAGCCAAGGTGTCCAACCCAGTTTTCTCTTCTTCTGGTGCTTTAAATTCTTTTAACTTGAGCCTCAAAATCCTGAGTTGTCTGTATAGTTTCATATTTTCTCTGATCAAAACTTTGTTTCTATCTTTGATTTTGTCATGTTTTTCTTTAAGAGTTTGATTCATTTTGAACAGTTCTGCATTTGTCTTAGTGAGATCTATGTTGGCTTTCTTGATCACCCTCTCTAGAACTTCCATCTCATAAATCTCTTGTAGGAGCTTGTTGATTTTCTTTGTTCTACGTTTCTTAGGCCTGCTTGAGGAGGCTTCTGCTTCTGGTTGCTTATGGGTCTCTGGAAGACTTGATGAAGGTAGATTTGAATGAGAACCTGTATCTTGTCTGATCTGCAAGTTATCCTGTGCCTTTGCCACCCCCTGCTCTGATTCAGAGTCACTATAAGGTAGATTGAGAAGGTTTTTTCCTGTGGCAGGGTTTTTAGATTGTTTATCTTCAAACTGTAATTTCCTCTTGATTCCTCCCTTCTTGATAGGGGATGCTTTAATAGGATCTCTGGGTATTGAGATTCCTTTCCTTTTCCTGTGACTACTCTTGGGAGTAGGAGATTTTCTGCCTCTAGCCTTCTTAGTTTCTGTCTCTGGAGGTCTTTCTGTTTGAAACTCATTCCTAAACAAAAAGAAACCCCACTCAATTTGTTTCCTCTGCAGAGCTTCTCTCACAAGCAGGTTAATCAGCCCTTGATGTGATAATCTGCTTACAACTTTAGCAGGCTAGGCTTTCACTTGTCTTGCCATCTCAGTCAGGGTTTTATGAAAGAAGTAAGGCAGGTTTATTTGTCCTCTGCCTGTGAAATGATTCAGCAGTTTAAAATGGTAATACATTACCCTGTTGTAGCGCCCCTCACAAGTGATATACACCAATATTGCCCTCAACAGGGACTGCCACTTTGGTTCCAGATAGGACATGGGAATATCCTTCTTCCAGGTCAAATCTTTATGCACTGGTAACAAATATGACCTGAATTCAACGTTTGAAGGTGAGGTGGTTTTAAACCAACAGTCCCCTGTTTTGGATAACCCTGTGTACTCAGCAATGGCTTCTTCGTTGATGATAATCTCCTCCCTGCCCACTTTAGCAGTTCTTCCATCATAAGAGAGAGCGAAAGTTTCAGCCACCTGTTGGTGAAATGTTGTCAATTTCTCACAGTATGCAAAAACTCTGGTTTGTATGAAACACTCTGCCACCTCCGGATGAGCTTCCAAATACCAAATTCCATCTACCTCGGATCTCAGAGAAGGAATTGCTTTCAACATGGGTCTATGATGAATGTGCCTGAAACTGTGGGAAACAAGACGTTCGGGAGACACTGACTCTGGAACTTATGAACACAGCAAAATCTTTTATGAAAAACCGGTGAAACGGGACGACACAATCCAAGTTCGAAAAACTAACACAGTTTTGGATGACCGTTTGCCTGAGAATATGCTGAAACTTTAAATTTTCGGAGACATTTGTATTTCTGAACTGAAAGATAATAGATTCCAAACTTACCTGATAACCTGACCAGGCTTACTTGACTCGGAATGCTCGCTGATACTTCGACAAACCTTAGAGAAAGCAGGATCAAGATTCTTGAAAATACGATTTATTGATGAAATCGCGAGATTATGGTTATCTTAATCTATCTCCGGGATTCATAATGACTCATCATGGTTTCGGATGCAAGAATGACCAGATCATGATGACTAGCGTACCTGTGACTGGAATGGAGGATAGCTCCGTGCAATCATACCTGTCAATCACCGCCCTGTGTGGATTTGAAATGACAAATGCGGTTGATAAGACATAGGTGTTTCAAACCTTTCGGATGGAAGCCACGAACGTGTATCATCTCCGGCATGGCGAGCTTTCGGCGGTTGTGTTTCTAATCATTGCACCAATCTTGACAGCTGGCTCGTACGAAAGCACGAGCTTTCATTTTTCCCATTCAAACGCTTTCGATGGTTACTTGCCTTCTGCTTCGACCCCTTAACTGGCGAAAATGAAAACTTTCGGTGGTTAATGAGCACATTGGAGGCTCGCCTAAACCACCGAAACCTGATATTTTGCCTTTTTCTTGATCGAACCAAAATCTACATTTCTTTTGATATTGTTTTCAAAATACAGACTCTCTAACCTACTTACAGAAATTTAGAAATTAAATTTAGAGCACAACCTATCACCTAAACAGCAAATAAAATCCACCAATTTATTTGAGGAGTTAACACTGTCTCCTATTGGGGATGAACACCTCCCTGTGAGGTTTCAAGAACCATATAATCAATGCCTTTCCTGAAAAAGAACCTAAAAACTAAACTATCTTCTAGTGTTTCCATTGGGCATGGAGTTATTCAAAAATAAAAACTAAGACTAACATTACAATGTCTAGGCTTCACGGCCTTAGATGAAATAGATCTTTAAAAATCGCCCGTTGACCGGGCCACTGAACATTTCTTCACCTTCCAGATTCTGCAGAATGAAAGTGTTGTTGTTTTGCACCTGAGTAATCATAAAAGGTCCTGTCCACAAGGAATCGAACTTGTTATGCTTGCCTTTGTCCTGTCTAAGAGCATCCCACTTTAGAACCCAATCACCAATTTGGAAACTGTCCACCTTTGCCTTTCTGTCAAAAGTCTTTTTGATCTTCATCTGATGAGCTTCTAATCTGTCCACTAACTGTTCGCGAGCTTGTTGGAGTTCCACCAAATCAAGCATCCTTCTTACCATGTCATTTGGCTCGGTCTACTCTTCCTGAAAGAACTTAGCCACAGGAAAAACTAACTGAACAGGAAAAATAATATCAGTCCCATAAACCAACTTGAATGGGGAAGTTCCTATGGATTTTTTAATAGTTACTCTATCTGCCCACAGAGAAAATTTTAGTTTGGAATCCCAATTATTTTTATTTTCCTCTAACAGTTTTCTTATGATTTTAATCAAGCTCTTATTTGATGATTCAACCAAGCCATTACCTTGAGGATAGTAGGGAGTCGAGTGTACAAGCTGGATGCCCATTGATTCACACATGTCTACCAATGCTTCTGATTTAAACACTGCTGCATTATCTGCCACCAGCCTCTTGGGACAACCAAATCTGCTCAAAATATTTTCATAGAGAAACTTCATGACTACTTGGTGTGTAGCATTCCTGGTGGGGATCGCCTCTATCCACTTTGTGAAATAATCTGTGGCTACCAAAATCCACTTGTGCTGACCACTGGATGAAGGATTTATCTCACCTATAAAATCTAAACCCCACTGCTGGAAAGGGCCATTCACCACTATAGGTCTCAGGGGTAAAAATTTTAGCTGCTGCTTACTGGTAAATATTTGGCATTTGTCACAAGATTTGATGAATGCACACACATCTGAGAAGAGGAAAGGCCAATAATATCCAGCCCTCAGGATCTTATGGGCAGTAGTCTTCCAGTAATGATGACCACCACAAACAGCTGAATGAAACTGATGCATTACTTCGACAGAATCTTCTTTATCTAAACACCTGAGAAGCAAGCCAGCGGGGTCTCTCCAATATAGCAGATTATTGTAAATGCAGAATTTAATAGCTCTGAGCTTAAGAGCTCGATCTTGAGTCAAACTGAGTTCAGGAGGAACTTCAAGCTTTTGCAGAAAATGTATGATGCCAACATACCATTCACAGGAAGACAAGTGCTCTGCCACTTGCTGACTATCATGCTGCCCTCCCGTTGCCATCTCTGCCTCTAAATTTTTTGAACTTTCTCCTATGAAATTAATATCCAGCAGCTTATGATTTTCCTCAGCTAAAATCTTGGCAAGGCCCTGGCCTTTTACCAGCTTGGTGGGCTTCACTTCAATATTGAGCTCAATCATTTTTGCAATCCATCTAGCTCTCTTTCCGTCAATATCCGGCTGAGTCAGAACATCTTTTATAGAAGATGAAGGAACATATGCGATGACTTTTGAATGAAGGATATAAATTCTGAATGATTTTAAAGCTTTTATGAGAGCATAAGCTTGTTTCTCGATAGGGTCATACCTTAGTTCATCATCCCTGAGTGTTTTGCTGAAGAAAGCCACAGGATGATCAAAATTTTCTTCGTCTTTCTGAAGCAGGACTGTTGCCACTATGTCATAGGAAGCAAAGGAAAATACATAGAAAATCTTACTATAATTTGGGCTGATCAGAATCGGAGATTCGATGATCGCTTTCTTGATATCCTGAAAATAATTTCTAGCGTTGTCTGTCCATTTTATCTCAGCCCCTTTTTTCATTATGCATGTTATGTGTTTGACTAATTCAGCAAAATTGGGCACAAACCTTCTAACAAAATTTATCTTACCAAGCAGTGACTGAATGTCCTTTTTTGACCTCGGCAAAGATAGCTTTTGAATTGCCTCCACTCGTGCTGGATCAATCATTACACCTTCTGCTGAGACGATGTGGCCTAAGAGCTTACCCTTCCTTAGAGAAAACTGGGATTTCTTGGGATTCAATGAGATCCCGAACTGTCTGCATTTTAAGAACACTCTTTTCAGATGTTTCAGATGCTCCTCATGGCTGCTGGAATATACTGTAATATCATCAAGGTATATGAGGACAAACTTGTCCTTTTCTCCCATGAAGGCTATATCCATGGCCCTTTGTAATGTGGCCCCGACATTCATTAACCCAAAGGTCATCTTGGCGTACATAAAGGTACCCCAAGGTGTGGTGAATGCAGTCTTCTCCTGATCATCAGGGTGGACAAAAATCTGATTATAACCGGAAAATCCATCAAGAAAAGACATGACCTTAGCCCCTGAAATCCTCTGCAACAAGTGTTCCATCTTAGGAAGAGGATAATTGTCCTTCTTAGAGCATTTGTTTAAGTTTCTGAAATCTACACACAATCTGACCTTGCCATTTTTCTTCCTTACTATCACCAGATTGGCAATCCATTTTGAGTATCTCAAGGGAATTATGATCTTGGCATCTAGGATTTTTTTAATTTCTCTCTCAATCACTGGCAGCAGGAGAGGACTGTTAGGTCTGAGTTTTTGCTTGAAAGGAATGGTGTCTTTTTCAAGAGGTATCTTATGTTGAATAATATCGGGATCATAAGTTTTTAAATCACTATATTTCCAAGCAAAAACATCAGAAAACTCCTTCAAAACACTGCAGTATTTTGATTTCTCATCAGCAGACAACTCAGAAGACAAATTTATAAGTTTAGGTTGGCTTTTACTTTCTATGTTGTGCTCGTGAACAGCTGGATATTTCTCCTTTTTTTCTGGCTTGTAAGGAACATCATTCTGATCAAAAAGCCTTTCCAAGGGTACCAAACCTCAAGGTATATAATTGTTGGGTAGCTGAACAATATCCTGTTGGCCCAACTTTTTCTTTAGCTCAGGTTCCTGTGATTCTTCTTCATTAAGATTCTGCTGATCAATATGCAAATCAAAAAACTCGTCTACCACTTGGAGAAATCTGTTGAGTTCATCATCATCTTCAAAAACTTTCCAATATTTGATATTATCAGGTAAGGAGGGTCGATATTTTACTTGAATCTCATAACTGAGCTTAGGGTCCATGGGTGGAATGAATGTGCTGGATGAAACAGCAAGAGAATCAGCCAGCTGATTCATATCCCTTGGTATATATGAAATTTCAAAAACAGAAAAAGAATCACGCAGCTTCCATACCTCATCCCTGTAAGCCTTTAATCTGACATGCTTAGCATGGACGGTCCTATTTACCTGTTGTATGATAAGGTCTGCATCTCCCAATACCTTCAAACCCTTTATCCCCATCTCTTTGGCTGAATTTAAACCCAACAGCAGAGCCTCATACTCTGCTATGTTGTTAGTAGTTCTGAAGTCGAGCTTGAAAGACAAAGATATGGTCTCCTTTGAAGGAGAGATCAGAACTACTCCAACACTTGCTAAATCCTTAGTGCTGGCCCCATCAAAGTACATAGTCCAGACTGAAATATCCTCACCTTCAAACTATTGTTCAATAGGCTTCACTGGCTGCATAGGAGTTGATTGACCGTCATCAATCTGAAGGATGCATGAACCAAAATCCGTATCCACAACATAGATAGGATGATTGATGAAATTATTTCCATCGTTGATTATGTAAGCAAGCTGGTTTTCCCTGTAAAGTCTTTTCAGCTCCCCCCCAAACACCAAAATCGTAGCATATGACAGATCCATCTGCAATTTACCTCCTAATCTTTTTCCCCATGAATGAGACAAAAGAAGCCCAAACTTAGGTGGAATATCATCAACCACCACGTCCATAACCATGCTTCTCATTAGCAGTTGAGCAAGGTTAATAACCATGTCTTTGATAAGGCCGAGACATCTGACCTTTCTTGAATCAAAGGAGAAAAGATCTTGATATGGTTTGGTGACTTTGAGACCAAGCTCATCCATCACCACCTTTGGCATAAGGTTATGTGATGCCCCAAAATCAAGCAAACAATTGTGAAGGATTTTGTCATGGACATTTAGGGATATGTAAAATGGTGGACAAGAATCGTCACGGTCTTCTATCATGGGCCCTATGGTCACTTTAGGGTTATCATATTGTAGGTTAACGAAATCATCCGATGGAGAGGTCTTAGGCTCAAGAGACTTTAAGATGGTTGCTTTAAAGCTTTCATTCTTCATGAGTTCAGTTAAAGGCATCAGTATCTTAACTTTTTGAATTTCTGATTCAAAATTGAAAGAGAGAGATGATCTATCTAAAAACTTTACCTCATTGGAAGGAGCCTTGAGACTGGCTTTCTCTTTGAAGAATCTGGACTTGTGGATTGTTCCTTATGTAAGGAAAATCATTTGGATTTCTTGGGGGGAAAACATTTGGCTCTTTTGCCCTTGCTGGTTGCTGATTTTGGACTTTCAATTTGGACATTTCAGATGTCATACTGTCCAACATCTTAGCCATCTTTTCCATTTTACTATTATAAGAAGAGGAGGAATCAACAACAGACTTCTTCCTCTCAGCCCTTCCTTTAAGTTTCTGTGATGCTGAAATGTTAGATTCAACCTCGAGGGTGGCATCTTGCATTAAAGGAAGAGTGACTGATCGTCTTTCTCTAAGGATAAGACAAAACTATGAATCAAAGGCAGCAGAGAATGTGATCTTTGCCGATGCATCACTTGGTTTAATCTCTGCAGGGATCTTACCAAACATTTTATTAAATCTCTTGATGAAGTCCGAGACTGATTCTCCATCTTCTCTCTTCAAATTTCCAAACTCAGAAATGTAGTATAACAGATCTCTACGTTCTCCCTAGTGTTTCAAGAATACCTCATCCAATTGTTCAATACCAGTGATCGAATTTGCTGGTAGCTCTTTAAACCACTTTCGGGCTTGTCCATCCAAACTCTAAACAAAAACTCTAGTCCACACATCTTCTTCTGAAATGTTAATGTTTTCTGCATAAGCATAAAAAGCTTCAATGTGTTCTTCAGCAGTATACTCCCCTGCTCCTGTAAACTTTCGCATATATTTCTGATAGTCACCGGTTGGCATGGAAGACAAGGGATTTGGCAATACAAGTGGGGCATATCTGTTTGCCAAGATCTGTTCCATCCTGGTCAAAGGGGCATCCATGACAGTCTTGGTGATTGATACAGACGAGGAACTTGTAGGAGATGATGGAGGAGATGAGCTGCTTGAGTTAGAATAGAATGGTTGTCTCACTTCGTCTCGAGCAAAAAGTTCAGAAATTGGTGAAAAATAAGAGGCTTTATAAAATTGACCAAGCAACAATGCTAAATTCTCTTCACCCTTAGAGGACAAATCATGGAGAATTTCTTCAAGAACAGGCAGATTAGTGTGAGTGTATAAGACACCTTTCAAAGGTTTGATGGGTGATGAATCGAAAGAAGATGAAGAAGAAATTTCTTTCTGTTTGGAGGATTCTGTATTCAATTCTTTTGGATGGGATGAAATGTCAATATCAAGAAAAAAATCAGTAATATTAGAAGAAAATGAAGGTTCTTCTACCTTAGAAACTTGAGATGAATTTTTAGTTTCCAGAGAATCTTGAATTTCAGCAGGGGATTCAACCAAAGGATTTTTAGATATGGAAGGATGAGTATCAGTTTGAATACCTGAATCAACTGCCCTTGCAGATCCAGAAGCCTGTCTTTGCAAAGATTTGCCCTTACTGATGATCTTCTCGGGATCAGGAACCGGTGTTGTCAATGGGCCTTCTTGGTTCGCCCTGGTGTGAGCTCTTTTAGGAGCCACTTCGTTTCAATGGAGTCGCCAGATACAAAATGTACAACCTGATAGTGTCTACTTCTTGTCTATCATCAAGAACTAGATCTGTGTCATCTCCCAGAGAATCTGAGCTTTGATCTCCTCTCCCCGGCAACGGCGCCAATTTGTTATCACTCCAGGAAACTCTCCTAGGCTGTAAGTCGGAGATGCTTGGTAACTAACTCTTTTTGGGAAATATTTTCTTAATAATTGATGTGGTTTTTGGATCAAGATGAATATCTAGGAACTGGACCATGTGTTTAAGACTGTCTAGAGATATCAAATATCATAAGTCCTTCTAGGAATGTAATCAGACAAGGTTTGATTAAATGGAAGAGAAGATAGCTGTTGAACCAGATTATACTCATATAAAACAAGCACAATGGGTTTAAGAACTAAGGAAATAACTTATGATTCTTAACTTAATCAATCAGCTAGTGAGATGACAGTCACATGTAAATTGAATAAGCGCCAATAAAGAAATCATTCACTCATAAGATATC
>ML802387.1:85469-97735 GCA_009831015.1 Picea engelmannii
CAAAAATAATTGTTGGGATAGACTTTATAATTCATTAGACATTCATTCGAAAAGATCTCAAATCTTTTCATCTCAAAAATCCTTGATCTGTGTAAAAACTCATCCAATCTGGACACACAGGCTTTCGGTGGTTATCTGGGAAATTTTCTGGGTGAGTTATCTACCGAAATCACCTCTTTTGGTGGTTAATGAACAGTCGTCCTATTCGCCTAAACCACCGAAAGTTAAACTTTGAAGAAATTTCAAAATTGCAAAAAATGTTTACCCGGGGTCCTCTTTAATGCTCAAGATTTCTTAGATGTTGCAACCCTGGTTCGTGCAGACCTACGAACTTTTTCTGGCTATGTAGGGAGCTCTTGTGTATCCATTATGGTGGTGGCTAAATTAGCCAAGGTGTCCAACCCAGTTTGCTCTTCTTCTAGCACTTTAAATTCTTTTAACTTGAGCCTCAAAATCCTGAGTTGTCTGTATAGTTTCATATTTTCTTTGATCAAAACTCTGTTTCTATCTTTGATTTTTTCATGTTTTTCTTTAAGAGTTTGATTCATTTTGAACAGTTCTGCATTTCTCTCAGTGAGATCTGTGTTGGCTTTTTTGATCACCCTCTCTAGAACTTCCATCTCATAAATCTCTTGTAGGAGCTTGTTGATTTTCTTTGTTCTACCTTTCTTAGGCCTGCTTGAGGAGGCTTCTGCTTCTGGTTGCTTATGGGTCTCTGGAAGACTTGATGAAGGTAGATTTGAATGAGAACCTGTATCCTATCTGATCTGCAAGTTATCCTGTGCCCTATCCACCCCCTGCTCTGATTCAGAGTCACTATAAGGTAGATTGAGAAGGTTTTTTCCTATGGCAGGGTTTTTAGATTGTTTATCTTCAAACTGTAATTTCCTCTTGATTCCTCCCTTATTTCTAGGGGATGCTTTAATAGGATCTCTGGGTATTGAGATTCCTTTCCTTTTCCTGTGGCTACTCTTGGGTGTAGGAGCTTTTCTGCCTCTAGCCTTCTTAGTTTCTGTCTCTGGAGGTCTTTCTGTTTGAAACTCATTCCAAAACAAAAAAAAACTCCACTCAATTTGTTTCCTCTGCAGAGCTTCTCTCACAAGTAGGGTAATCAACCCTTGATGTGATAATCTAATTACAACTTTAGCAGGCTAGGCTTTCGCTTGTCTTGCCATCTTAGTCAGGGTTTTATGAAAGAAGTAAGGCAGGTTTATTTGTCCTCTGCCTATGAAATGATTCAGCAGTTTAAAATGGTAATACATTACCCTGTTGTAGCGCCCCTCACAAGTGATATACACCAATATTGCCCTCAACAGAGACTGCCACTTTGGTTCCAGATAGGACATGGGAATATCCTTCTTCCAGGTCAAAGCTTTATGCACTGGTAACAAATATGACCTGAATTCAACGTTTGAAGGTGAGGTGGTTTTAAGCCAATAGTCCCCCGTTCTAGATAACCCTGTGTACTCAGCAATGGCTGCTTCATCGATGATAATCTCCTCCCTGCCCACTTTAGCAATTCTTCCATCATAAGAGAGAGTGAAAGTTTCAGCCACCTATTGGTGAAATGTTGTCAATTTCTCACAGTATGCAAAAAATCTGGTTTGTCTGAAACACTCTGCCACCTCCGGATGAGCTTCCAAATACCAAATGCCATCTACCTCGGATCTCAGAGCAGGACTTGCTTTCAACATGGGTCTATGCTGACTATGCTTGAAACTGTGGGAAACAAGACGTTCGGGAGACACTGACTCTGGAACTTATGAACACAGCAAAATCGTTTATGAAAAACTTTGTGAAACAGGATGACACAAACCAAGTTCGGAAAACTAACATAGTTTTGGATGATCGTTTGCCTGAGAATATGCCGAAACTTTAAATTTTCGGAGACATTTGTATTTCTGAACTGAAAGATAATAGATTCCAAACTTACCTGATAACCCGACCAGGCTTACTTGACTCGGAATGCTCGCTGACACTTCGACAAACCTCAGAGAAAGCAGGATCAGGATTCTTGAAAATACGATTTACTGATGAAATCACGAGCTTATGGTTATCTTCAGCTATCTCAGGGATTCATAATGACTCATCATGGTTTCGGATGCAGGAATGACCAGATCATGATGACTAGCGTACTTGCGACTGAAATGGAGGATAGCTCTGTGCAATCATACCTGCCAATCACCGCCCTGTGTGGATTTGAAATGACGAATGCGGTTGATAAGACACAGGTGTTTCAAACCTTTCGGATGGAATCCACGAATGTGTATCATCTCCCGCATGGCAAGCTTTCGGCGGTTGTGTTTCTAATCATTGTGCCAATCTTGACAGCTGGCTTGTGTGAAAGAACGCGCTTTCATTTTTCCCGTTCAAACACTTTCAGTGGTTACTTGCCTTCTGCTTCGACCCCTTAACTGGCGAAAATGAAAACTTTTGGTGGTTAATGGGCACATTGGAGGCTCGCCTAAACCACTGAAACCTGATATTTTGCCTTTTTCTTGACCGAACCAAAATCAACATTTCTTTTGAGATTGTTTTCAAAATACAAACTCTCTAACCTACTTACAAAAATTTAGAAATTAAATTTAGATCACAACCTATCACCTAAACAACAAATAAAATCCACCAATTTATTTGAGGAGTTAACAACAGGCATATCCGATTTTGTTTACTTCTGTACATGCAATTCACGTTAGTAGATAAGAACATCAAGGACGATGTTCTTTTTAAGGGGGAGGGAATTGTAACACCCTGTTTCCCCCAACTTGTAACTATAACTGGACTGGCCAAGAACTATGGCAAACTCATAAATGTGAATATGTGGTGTAAATGGACCTTGAGGAAGAGGTCAATGAATGTGAATAACATTTTGAATTTATTGCAGGATTGCTGAGAGGAGATATGCAAAAAAAGAGACCACGATGGCAGTGGAAGGTACCTGAAAAGGTGGCGTTAAATTCCACTGTAAATTAAATACCATATTTGGACTCCACTGGCTTGGAGAACCAAAAGCGGCTCGCTGGCCCTAAAATTTAATGCTTCGCAGGATGGTAGGCAGATGGCTTGATGAGGGATGGGATGGTGAACCGCCCATCCATAGAGCCGTTCGACCTGATCGACGCGAGGGTAATCGTGCCACACGCAACCTCGCGAGAGGATAAGGCATATGGCAGAATCGATTGAGAGGGCAGACGCAAGGGGAACTCTGGCATTACGCAGAGTGAGTGATAGCAGAGAGGAAGGATTGCAACCTTCTCTCCTGGTCACTGGCAGATAGAGAGAGGCAGTCTCAGAACATCGTGGTCTCAACTAGGGGGTGGCTAGTGGTAAATCCATTGGGAGTCGTTGAGCCTACGGTTGGGTGGAAACGAGTACCCCTCTCAGTAGTCGCACCCACTTCTGAAGTTATTTCTGATAAGTGTTTTGTTCATATTGCATCTTGAAATTCATATGCTGACATATATGCTCATAACCTGTGAAATGGTGAACAATTATAGTATAAGAATGTCTGTGCAGTGTTTTGATAAGTAATTGTTAGATATAGGCTTATAAAAGAATGACCACACATGGCTTATGTTGATAAATGAATTTAATTAGGCATGAGTCGAACTAAGTTAGGCTTCCAGCCCGTTCTCGGGAAGCTGTTTACCCTTATCTACCCCCGCAAATGCCCCGGTATAAACCTCTTCACGGAGATTCCCTCCTTAGAAAGGTTCAACAAGAACCTAGAAAAGGGACTTGAACACACAAGTCTCATTAATCCTGTATAAAGGGGAATGATCCTCTTAAGGTCCCGAGGTAGCAGTGTAGGGATAGGTAAAAAATCGACGAACGAGGTCTCGTCGGATGACCCATAGCCATTCATGACCGTTAGATTGAAAAAAGTAACCAGGGCGTTACATACCTTGCCCGATTTTCCCTCTATCTTTGTGAACAATGAGGTAATCGGGATCATAGATCCTAAGGCCCAAAAGAACATTTGAACCATTGATCTTTTCACATCCACAAAGTAGTGGAGGAATACATAAGTAGGGACCATCTGAGCTGTTGGATCTCATTCGGAAATCCCGTCAGCCATTGGATCGGGTTAAGATACTCGGAGTCTAGTCTCTGGAGTGTTCACGGGAGGAATGGATCTAGGCCATTAGATCTTGGCCCATTTACCCATCAACCGTCCGATTGGATAGGAGGTGCACGGTGTTTAACCCTTCTTACACCAGGAAGACGTCCCGACCTTCTTCAGGATATTGGTATTCGGGAAATCGGAGTTCTTGAGGTCAAAGGAATCGGGACATTACAAGTCTCGAAACCCCGGAGAGATCAGAACCGTCCATCTTGAGGAGGATGCGTGGCATCAATCGACGCCATCAGGGAAAGGCCCGACAGGAAGTTGTTGATCGGTGGTTGGGTCATCAGGATATCGGGGATTCTGGTGACAAAGTGATTATGCATTTTGGGATCGCGAACTGCGAAACTCCGATAAGTGGGATCCAGTTGTCAATCAGTCAGGATTCGGAGGATCAAGAATCACGGGGACGAAAAGTCCATACATTGTGAAACACCGAAGTCTGAAATCTCGACGAGAGGGAAGGTTGTGGTCATAGAGCCATTGGTCACGTGGAATAAAGACCTAGCCCGGGGGGGGGGCTAGGGTGGCAGAGGAACGTGTCAGAATCGGGGATCGGTGAACCGAGTTGTTGGTACATCACGAGTGTCAAAACCACAATAGAAGGAATTCCAATAGAAGTATAGGGCTGTGGCCATACGAGAGGTGGTCGCATGGACCAGGGCTTAACCTGGACCGTCCCTCCATTTAGGACGCGTGTCGGAGATTCGAAGAAAGTCGGTGATCGGCATATCGAGGATTCCGTGGACACGAAATCTCTACATTTCGGAGTCACGAAGTCCGAAACCCCGATGAGTGGGGGCCGGCTGTCAGCCCATTAGAGAAGGAGGATGGTGCCACCGTGAGGGGCCAGCTGTCAGCAAACCGGAGAGTCGGGATTCGGGGAATCGAGAATCCCGTGGACTTATGCACTTTGGCATTGAAAACCCCAAAACTCCAACGAGAGGTAAGGTGGCAGTCATATCAAGGGAGGTCGTATGGACCCCAAAAGAATAGCCCAGGGGACTAGCGAATGTTGGAGCACGTCGGGAATCAGAGGGTCACGGATCCAAGGTGCATATGCACTTCGATATTAGAAAGCCTGAACCCCGACGAAAGGAAAGCTATAAGGCTGCGGTCTTGAGTGCATGGTCGTATGGACTAGGAGCGTAGCCAGGGAGGGGCTAAGGCCAGAAAGGAGTTCATCGGTGATCGGGAATTGCAGAGTACAAGAACCCTTGACAACAGGAAAGACGAAACCCCGATAACTGAAATTAAGATCAGGGAAGACTATGGTCAAGGTGCAGAAGGCCGTGTAGGAGAGAGAAAGAGCCAGCTTACGCTGGGTCTCCCTGGAAATTTAGGGGTTCGAGTCCAACAGAGGACCGAAAAAATTTGATTTAGGTAGTGGGTATGTTACAAGCTAGACGTTCGTAGAGAAGGATAAAGAGAAAATACCTTCGTAAAGAAGGAAAGAGTAATCCCACAGGTATACCTTCTTAGAGACGGAAGAGACCTTCGTAGAGAAGGGGAATGAGAAATTTTCCAAGGTTGGCCTATGTCCAGGTGTTGAGTTTTGGATACTGTAGGGACATGCTATAATACCCTCATAGAGAGGGGTGTGACTAGCCTCATAGAGAGGAATGTGGATATTTCTCCAAGGGGAAGCGGGAAGATACTCTCCTCTAGCCAAGTATTGAGTAGCCTAGAACACAAACCTTGACCATGTGCAATGGTTAGTTGGCTCTTGAGGTTTGTGTCATGATCCTGCATGGATCATGGAAAGGGAATCTAGTCTTGCCCAGGCTAGCATCTTATCTTCTCTAGTTCATGTGGGATGATTAGAAGTGAAGCTATGGTAGTAGTCCTACCCAATGGATGGGTGAGATATATGACTACAAGAGAAGGGAGAACATAAAAGGAAAAGGAAAAACTCATAGAATATCTTATGTGTGAAGATAAGACATCTTCTGCATGAAGATAAAATATCTTTTGTGTGAAGATAAGAAAAAAGTATCTTCTGCATAAAGATGAAAGAAAGAAAGAGTATCTTCTGCGTGAAGATAAAGAGAACAAAACTTATGATGATTTATAGATATGTCAGTCAATGATCATGATGCCAAATTACCAAGTGGATGCCTCCAGTTATCCAGTTAATGATGATTACCCAGTTGATGATGTTATCCAGTTGATGTTGTTATCCAGTTGATGATGTTGCCCAGTTGATGTTGTTATCCGGTTGATGATGTTGCCCAGTTGATGATGTTATCTAGTGGATGTTGCTACCTAGTTGATGTAGACATCCAACGACCTATCAAAAGATAAAGAATATTCTTCTTGTTAAGATGGAGTGTTAAAATACTGTGTAACTGCAAAGAATATTCTTATCCCATTTTGTGGATAAAGATAAAATATATTTATTATTGATTAGATCAATCCCCTTTTGTGGATTGATCATGTCGGGTATTGTAAATGACCAAATCCCCTTTTTTGGATTGGTCAAACCCTAATTTTAATAGGCTAAATAAGAAGTCGGCCCCAAAATATATTAAAGGCGGTTATAACCACCCATAAGAAGAAGTTGGCCCTGCCAGTGAAGAGACACTTCCACACGTGCTAGAATTGTATAAATAAGAGAGGCCAACGCCTTATTTAGACACACACTCAGATCACTCATCTAGTGTGCAAGTATTGAAGGAAGTTGTAGTTACCAGTTGCTGGAAGAAGGAAGAGAGAGAGGCGTGTTTCTCAGTGTTGGATATTCTCTGTTGTCTGGTTCATTATCTTGGAATTGTATTAGCTATCTATATTAAGGAAGTTTTGTTGGGTTTTCTTCCCCTTGAGGGTTTCCCAGGATAAATGCTTGTGTACTCTTGTGATTGTGTTTCTCTCAGTGATCCTATCTATGCTATTGTTATCTAGTAAATTGAAAGTAACCTAATAATATAAAAAACTTTAACATGTTTCAATGTAGACAACCAAATATGACATATAAAATGTCCCTAAAAGAATAATGGCATAAGAATCATATTGCACACTTGGAAAAAATTGTGAAATTCAACCTTGATACCCCCAAATATTTCCTAGATGCATATCATGGATGTAATATGGAGGAAAGAGATAATTTGTGTGAATATACCTACATAAAATCATCTTTGCACACCCATGCAATTGGAATCGAAATCCATAAATAAGGGTAGAAGAATTCAATAAGTATAAGGAAGAAGAATCCCAAACAAATTTGTTTTTCAGAGATGAGGTTGTCGGACCTAGGGATGTCATAAAATATTATCATAGCCTCTCTTTGGATTAGGATGCAGCTCTACAATGGACAACAAAGAAAAGGGAAGCAATAACCCATATTGATGGCTCACTCATATTATTGGGAGAATAAGTAGTAGAGGCCTTCCATGAGATATGGCACTCCTTTCCTCATGATTTACAGATTAGAGAACCTCATTCCCTCAATACCTAGAAACTTTCCCTTCTAAGGACACCCTAGTACAAAGAAACTTTGAGGAAAATGAATACTAAATGGATTGGGTTAAGGATGACCCCTCCACTTTTTTTCTTTGTAGCACCTATGGCGTATCTCAATTCAGAAAAGGAAGAAGAATAATGGGATAGAATTATGAAGGATAAAGGACACCATGAACAATAAGATATCACTAGATATGTGGCCTAGGATATGAGGCAAGAATTCAAAAAGAAATAGTAGGATGATGAAAAACAACATTTTGTTTAGAAACAACAAGGTATTGAACAACAACAGGGTGATGAATACCACTAAAATGATGAACAACAACCACCTAGTGAAAAACAATAGGGTGCTAGGTAGCAACAATAGTAGTAGTACCAGATACACAAATTTTGTTGCACAAAGGGTGTGCTAAGTTTCAGTTGGGGGTTGATGATGAGCTTGATTTTTTCTTATTTCAAAGGCTCATCTTTGGCACATTTTTCCACCATAAATGACTTTATATTCAATTTTGACCATATTTAATAGTACACCATGGGTATTTTGAAAGTTTCTTAGTGAATGTGTGTTAAGGTGGATTTTTGTGTATAATATTCCTTTTTTCTCTAATTCTTTTGGCCAAAGATGTGTATTCCTCCAAGCAGGTTGAACTTCATGAGTAAGGTGCATCAACACCCTAAAAACAAGGTATTTTGTCTCCCTCATGGAGATGCTACCTAGTGATCAAGGGAAATTTTCTTTACCTACCTCCAAGAGTGCTCCTTGTGCATTAATGACCACTTATGATCAAGAACAGTCGAATATAAAGGTGTAAATGGATGAGATACCTCATTTACTCATTTCTCTCTTTGATTTGGGAAGGGAGGTTGAAATCTCTAGCTATATATACACCTCTAGTCTAGGAGAGAAGGAGGATATATACAATCGACCGCTTAATTATTAATCGACTGTCGGGTATAGTAGACAAAGTCGAATATCCTCTTACAACATCTTCCCCCACCTCAATTCCTTTTTCCTTTCGAGCAAGATGGGGTTTGTTTATTAAATTTGGTGGAAAAAGAGAAACAAAAAGAGAAAAAAAGAGAAAAAAAGAGAGCCAAAATTATTTGGTGTTGAGCTTGCTGATGTCTAAAAAAGTTATGTAGGCTTGTTCGAAAATCCTTATGGAACTACTCCTATGCCACTAATGGACTCAAATTTTCCTTCTTCTCTATTTTCTGTAGTGATTTTAATAATTTTCTAGAGGATGTTGTGTTTTTTTTTGCAGATGATGAGTAAAGTTGTGCCAGGCATCAAATGACTGTTGCGCTTCCAAAACCAATATTCTCATTTTTCCTAGAAAATTTAGGTTTTTGGTTATTTCTTCCTGATATACTATGGTCGATTTTGGGTCAATACTTTGTATCCCGAGAACCCATTTGAGAAGGAGTAGTATTCATGTCTCATGACTTCATTGATTATTTCATTGGAAAATGGAGTGGGGAACATATTTGTTAGTGTCAATTTATTGAGTCCTTTGAAGTCGACGCATATTCTTAACTTTTGAGGGTCATGATTCTTTGGTTGGATCACCATGGAGATTTCCCATTTTGATTTTTTGATCCGGTATATAATTCCTCCTACTAACATTCCATCGATTTATTTCTGCACAATTGGTTTGTATTTATGTGCTAGTTTATAAGGCCATTTTTTAGTTGGTTTTTCTCCCTAGGTGAGGTTGATTTTCATCCCCCCCCCCATTTATTGGTTAACGACATTCATCAATGCTCGATAATCCAATGATTTCTCTTCATGCTCGACACTGAAACCTTCATTCACATGATTAGAATTGTACCATCGGTTTGTAGTGGGTGAAGACTATACATTTTTTTCATGATCCCCTTAGCAGTTGCAACAATTTGATTTCAGAGCTATGAGAGCACAATAGTTCCATATTCTCTGCCTTCCACATTTTTCATGATTCAGCATTAGTAGTTCCATTTTCATGATCCTGCAGTAGTGACATCTTCCATGCTCCAGTACCAATATCATCCATATTCCTCTTGCATTGTTCATCATCATTCTTGGGTAAGTGGAGGTATGTTATTTTCTAATCTTTAATCATGTAATTCCTTATTTTTTAGTAATGAATAAATCTGGAAAATTTCCTTGCCATGCTCTCTTTCCTTCCATGACCTACACTAAGTTGCATGAGGGCATGCAACCGATTCATTTGGGAGGGGGGGGGATATATTCACTACCTATTCACTACCAGTATTCCATTTTTCCACTATTATCACTCCATTTTTCATCTCATTTACTGTTTACAAAATTTTCTTTTCCAACGATCCCCTGTTGCACTTTGTTGCATTTCGATTGATATACATATTGGCACGATTCATAAAGATAAAGAAAGTGATTTCTTATACACAATGATGATTTCTTATGCACATTGATAGCTTATTATTATTTCCAGTGAGTATATGACTAAATTATTGCAGCAAGAAAATAAATAAGTGAAATGAATGTTGTTAACACAAGAACCAACATTCTTTGTATTCATGGTTGTCACACAAGAACCAACCATAAGAAAATTTCACATGTTGTTAAACATATTTCACATGTTGTTACACATGTATTACATTTTGTTACACATGTATTTTACATGCTTCTACTCTTGTATTTCAAATCCTCGAAATATTCCTTATTAAAAAAAAATCATCAATCAAAGCCAAAGTCTGAATGCCAATTTGTTTTGATAAAATCCATGCATGGTTGCATGAGGACATGCAACAAGTTCATTTGGGGAGATGTTAGGACTTATAAATGTCACATTTATATCCTCTTTTCCCCTCACCATTCCTTACATTTAATATTCCTAATAAACCCTCTATCATACCATTTCCATAATTACATTTGGGTTTCACATTATTATTTTCCACTTTATTCATTTTAGTATTATAAGTGAATTTGTGATTAAATATTCTAAATTAACATATTTTCATTGTATATCAAGGTTGGATGGTTTTAATGATGTGTACATGCATATTTGAAGATCTCAACAAAGTCAAAATTCACCACCTATCCTCAAATTCGAATTACAAAGAGATTTGAAGTCAAGCTCAAGGAGAAGATCATGGAAGATTTGGTTGGCATATCTTATCTAAGATATGACAGATATGCATGGAAGATTTGAAGGGATCATATCTTGTAATAATGGGAAAGTAGTTGAGAGTGGTTGAGAGAATAGTGGATCTTTAAATATGACACTCATGTATATAAGAAAGTGCTCTCTCTTCATGCGGAGGCATGTAATTCATAATTTAGTCTTGTAATTAGAAGGGGATTTTTAGATTTGACTCTTTCATTGTTATTCTTTCATGCTTTGTCATTTGATTCTTGTAATATAATTTGAGATTTATTTATGGTGTGAGATCACATATGTCTTTTGTCAATCAACTCTTCACATGTTGTATTACTTTCCTAGATTAATTTCCTTCTTTCCTAGTTAGTCTTTCAATGCTTTCCTAGATTAATTTAATTTCAACAATTTAGATTAGAATACTTCTACTTCAGTCCTGCATATATAGTGTGTGTGCTTCATAAGCCTACAAAACTCGGATTGACAAATTAAATAGTTGGGCAAGTACTACAATGGAATTAAATGACAATATTTCCGCCTAACACCAACATGGATCGTAGGTACAATACTATGTTGTTTGGTGTAGAGGAGGGCCTGACAATGTAGTGGGTAGCGCATGCAGCTTGCAAAAACCCTAAACTGTGGAAACCCTAGAAGAGCTCGATTTCAACTCCTCTCCTTTCGAATTTTTCTTAATATATTTAACTTTAATAAAAATAATAAAAATAAATTAATTAGTAGTATTAACATTTTTTTTTATGATGAAAAGAATTGGAGAGAATTTTTTAATTCCCTATTCCCTATTAAAAAATAAAAAATGTAACATAATTATTGTCGTTTTAATTATTTTTTGGTCACAATTCGAATAGGCTACTAGTCTGGCTCGTACTCCCATGACACGGGGCCGTGTTATCCCATTTCAATCACTATAACCTCGAATTTATTTTTATTTTTAAATTTATTATAACATTTATTTTATTAGAATTTTATTTTTCAACGCTTTTTACTTTTAAAGTGGTATGCTTTCGTGAAGGTCAAACAACTCATTATGCATAATAATGATAATAGGAAGAAGTGTGATCTCATTATTGTATTTTGACTAAATATAAAGTGTTATAGAATAGATTAACTAAATTAATATATTTAATATTTGTGTAGTTGTTTTTTTCTTAAACATTATTAATTTAAAGAAAATTAAAGATCAACATCATGATATAATATTTTATTTAAAAAATTAAGATTGTTTAACCTATAATAAGTTAGTGTAATAAGTAATTTTTTTAATGTTTTTTATATACTAATAATAATCTAATTTTAAGGTCACGACCAAGCCACACACCAAATTGGTGTATGAGACCCCTTTTTTATGTGACAAGGGATCCCCTCCATGCATTGGTTTGACCGCTAAAGTCTACAAAGGTATGCATACCCTGCCCCCCTCTGGATTTGATTTTGTGACCTCTTAGGAGGAAACACATGTTCCTAACCATTAGGCTCACTCATGTTGTATCCATAAGTTAAATAATCCAAAAAAAAAAAAAAAAATTATTATTTTATTCCAT